>SRMA01027058.1:202211-215894 GCA_007224835.1 Danionella cerebrum | reverse complement strand
GTAATGGAAGAGTGCTTATTTCTTTATGTTGGTTGGAACGTTGGATGGAATTCATACAGTTTAAACTGGGAATTGAACCCCTGGTACCTACAAGTAAAGCCAGACGGAAGTGAGTGCTGTATCATTCTGTTGATATTTTTAAATGTTATTCCCTTAAATTATTAATAGTATTGTAGCTAGTGGCAAGAGAGACACTGACACACTGGCACTGTTCAAAGCCGCTCAGGGCATTTTAATAAAACTATGGCACCATCAATAATTAACTCAGTGCTTTGTTGGGTGGTGGTGAGCAAGTCCAGCTAGCACTATGGGTACTCCGGTGTGCCTTTACCCAAATCAGTTCAGTGGCGCATTGGTTTCCAGACCAACGGTTTGCAATCTCTCCTTTGCTGGTCCATCCACCATGCTCCGCGCTAACTGGATTATTGTTGGAGTATGAGCGCCCGACATGCACCTCTGTGGACGAGAATCCAGCCGAGCCACAGTGACTCAACTGGCTCAAAGGTGACACTCTAGACCTGGCCGGTGGGCACCTCCTGGGCTCCCTGAGCTCCTGATGGCTTTCGCAGCTTCCATCCGCTGCTCCCGGCAGAGGGAAATAGAGTGACTCTGTTCATCGGTTGCCCCGCACTCAAATGTGCTCAGCCTGATTACACACAGCTGGAATGTGACATGGTATTTCAAAGAGACATGACTCTAGAACAGGAAAATATTTTTTGAGGTCTGAATTAACCTGAACCTCTTTCTTTATTTTAAACGATAAAAGGTTTTTTTTGGGACCTGTTTTGAAAGGAAACTTGTGTATCAGCAAACAGACATTAGGGATTTTAAGCAGCAACAGTTAGCAGGACGGCTACAGCTCACTGATGACAAAGCATGTGTACGTGCATAGCAACAATGGTGGTTTATAAAGATATATTTTGTGATACATCAGGTGACCATATACTAGTACAATACTAGTTTAGTGTCAATAGTTAATTATTAATACCTGAGGTCAGAGCGTCTTGTCTGCCTTGTCTCTTTAAAGTCCCTATTGTTTCTTATAGGCCAGGATTCAACCTGACGTCACCTGCATCTGCAGGTCAAGCAGCTGAAAACTCTCCAATCACAGAGAGGTTTTGTAGTTGCGTTAAAAAGGCAAAATGTGTGTGAAAGTATTGTTTTGGTTAGTACACTTAACACTCACACTGTGCTTTTTAAAGAGTATTTCAAAAGGTTGATGAAGGGTACCGCGGGTGTTTTTAGAGGAAGATGTCGTCCCAATACCTGATCAGGAAAGTGTTTCCATTTTTTCAGACTACTTTTACTTCTCTCATAGAGAGGAGAGAAGTGGATAATGCAAACGTTAGCAGTTTTTTTTTATGTACACCTTTTTATAAAAGCCAGCTAATTGGCATCTTCATGGCGGACCATCCCCCTTATTGCTGGATTTTTTAAAGAAATTAGGGGAGAAAGCTCCATGTTGCGTCATAGGGGTTTTTAGACATAGTTGTGTGAGGTTATGTGATGTTTTTTTTGTGTTCTTATTTCATAATATCTTTTTTATTGACACTTCTGTAAGTTATTTATAGTTTTATAAGCTGTAAAGATACACTGGAAATAGACAGGAGACTTTACAGTATGATTGAAGGAAATTCTGAGGATAAGAGGCTGTGTTACAACTCTATTGTGTCGTGTTATGGAGCAAGCTACAACAATGGAATGGCACTTACGTTCATAATTGTCTGATGTCTGTATGTTACATCCCGTAGCTGTTAATGCCTAGGGGTAAGTTGTGATCAACCCAGAGGTTAAGGATGTCTGAGAACCATACCCCATCAAAGTGCACATTATAACAATGAGGAGATTTAACTACATGTGAAAGAAGTGATATATTTACAACAGAAAACTCAATCAATACAACAACGATGCAACCCAGTCTAAAGGTACGTTCACACAGAACGATGGTTTCCATGTTAAGTCAATGCAAAGATGCGTGTCTGAGGCTTCAGCGGCGCGGTAAGCGCGAATTGAGCGGCGCAGTTGCCGCGATAGGCGCGTATTGAAAGGAAATCTTGTTTGGAAATTATATATATATATTAAATTTCATTATTTTATTTCAGCCCTCCATTTTCAAGCAAGATATTATTTATGCCAGAAAATATTGGGATCTTGTAAAATATAATCTTTTTAAAAAGTAATAAAATAGATAATAAAATTTTTATGAGTGTAATTAAATGTTTACTTGATATCTGTACTATCACAAAAAGTGCTTTCATATTTTTAAGGTAAATAAAATATAATTTTATCACTACAAACGGAATTTATTCCAAACATTTGTACATTTATTTTAATGATATTTTACTGTAAATACACCTACAATAAAGCTTTGCTATGTGTGATTGGACTGGTGTTGTGTAATGAGAAAGAAGCTTTGAGACATGGGTTTTATTTGGAGGTTGACTCCATTTATTCTTTGAAAACAAGAACATTTCATGAATCATGGAAATCACTAGAGTTTTGTAACAAGGCTTTAATGAAACCATCAGCTGGGCTCTAGAGAAACCCTTTAACATATTCGTCCAGTGCTTCCAGGCAGAGCAGGACCTCCAAAGAGACTCCTCTTCTCCTCACAACCTTCAGTAATGGACCTCCATTCATCAGTGAAGAGTCCAGCCATAAACTGCTCCACCAAACAGTTCCAGACTGCAGTCCCAGCATCCGAGACGATCTTGGAATCTCAGGAAATACCAGCAATGAAGCTGCTGATGATGACCAGGTTGGAGTCTCCACCGTCAATCTGAAAGAAGGAGAGAAGACAGAACAGAACTTAAGTTGCAGAACTGATTGCAGATCCACGACAGCAAATGTGTTTGTACTACACTGTGTCTTCAACATCATCATTACTGTTTAATATTTAAAACTTTACCTGTATTTAGCATTTGCTCTGATTTACTTGTTTCACCATCAGTATTACATTCAATCCACTGTTTAACAAGTTTTATTATTCAAACTCTAGCAATTAAAAAACCCTGACATTTACACATAACAGCAGTGTTTTAACTGTACTACAGTGAAGCATTTTAAGGTTAACATTTGTTTGTAATTCTGATGTTGCTGTGGAATATATATTCACCACAAGTACAACTATAAGTTATGTTTTACTTTAATAGATGAGTATAGTGTAATAAAAACTAAAGTATACCACTGTTAAATACAGTTTATTGTTTCACTAGAGCCAAGTTAATCTATAGTTCATTTGAGATTACTTTGAAATACAATATTGTACTGTATAAATCTAAATTTTTATATTAAACAAATACAGTAATTACATTATATGATTACAGCATTTTTAACATGTTGCTTTTATTGTTAAAAACGAAAGTTATTTATCTTTTTATTAAAGTCCCGTCCGTTCGTTAGGTTAGGAGGTTCTTGGTCATTATTTACACAGAATATATCATGAATACTGACCAGAGACAGACGCGCGGGTTTCCTGCTGAAGCTGCCCGTGCAACAGGTTAGGAGCTGGGGTTGGATCAGTCGAAGCTCCCGCTGAACGCGACTGCTTTCCAAACTGAAGCTCCTGTGGAAATGTTGGTGAACCACACCGAGCAGGGTACATCTCTGGAGGATTCTATGCTCCTACAGCAACAGCCCCGAACACGTTTTTGATGTTTTGGTGCGTTTCATAAGCTTAGTGATGCAGAAACTTAATAATCCCGTCCGCCATTTTCCAAAACAACGCTGCACCTATAGCTCCTCCCACTGATCCGCGCATTCCCATCAACACCCAAAGGTCATGCGGCATTCAGCGGCTCTGCCGGGACAAACGGGAGTAAACACGCTGCGGCATTCACTTGCGAAGTTGCGCTTTTTTCCATTACCTAACCGCTTCAGTGAACGCACTCCTTTTAACACTCCGCCACCCCACAACATACATACTACATGGTTTACAAAACTAAACATAGGAAAACAAAAGCTAACAAAGGGGACGGTATCCCATAAATCCCAAATGAAAAGTCACAGCACACAAATTAATAAACTCTCAGGCTTGATGCAATGCTCGGCTTTAAAGGCAAGCCTACGATTGGTTCCTGAGTAATTGGACCCACCTCCAGAAGAACAAATGGAGGATGACTTCATCACAATGAGTGGAGCCTGGGGATAAAACAAAGCTCTAAGAGGGAAACAAGAAGATAAAACACAGTGTTCAACAACAACATAAAAACATAGACTAAAGCAGTGGTTCTCAAACTTTTTTGGTCGAGCCCCCCTTTAAACCTTTAAAAGAATCTGCGCCACAGACTATACCAAATAATTTCAGTACACATTATGATAATTTTTTTAATTGAATGACTTGCAGTGAAAAAAAACACCTGCATCACTTGAAACAACAAAAGATTACATTACTTTTAATTTAAATAAATGTATAATAAAAATATTTTACAGTTGCTGCTGAAGCAAACATCTCGAATCAGTATATTCAACAATTTAAGTAGCCTAAGCACATTCAGTGGCTGCAGTGAGCCTGCATTTCACTGCATAAAATCAACAAATCGCACATACGCTATTAAAAAACTGTCCTTGTGGCCTCGTCGACATGAAGTACAAAGCGCTTTACTCTAATTTTCTCAATGAGTTGTTCCTCAATGTCATTTGCAATACTACAAATTCGTCTCGATATGGTGTCATTTGACACTGGGATAGTCTTTAATTTGTGACACTCGCCTCATCAAGCACAACTGACACCATATCTATGGCAGCGGGAAGAATCAACTCTTCTGCAAATGTGTGAGATTTCTTGCATTGTGCAACGCGATAGGCAATTTTGTAAGAAGCCAGTTGCGCTTGCACTGTTGCTGTAGTAGTGGCTTTTACAAAACATGTTTGCTGATCATGATATTGATGGAGTTTTCTTTTATAAAACCCAAGTGGCTTTTGAACAACATTCGGATCCATGGTCTCAATGTGTCTCCTTAAGTTTGTAGGTTTCATGCTGTCCGCTGCCAGCGTTTTTAGGCATAGGACACACATTGCCCTTTCCACCTCACCAACGACATTAACAGTGAAGCAGAGAGAAAGATATGCTTCGTCATATTTTCTGCAATTAACCACGTTAGCTTTTGAATGATCTGCCTGGGTCTGTGCGCCTTCAGTGGTTTTTTTCTCTTCCCCTTTACAAACCGATGCAATTTTTATTTTTTTTGTTCTTCTTCTTTTCTTTTTCTGCTGATGATCTGTGCCCCCCCTGGAGTGCCTGTGCCCCCCCACCACCACTTTAAGAACCACTGGACTAAAGAATAATGGATGACGTTACACCCCCTAGTGCTATTGGGCTAAGATGAGGCCACCGCCAAGCTGCACTAGGTGCTGCCGTTGACAAAGAGAGCCACATGCGCACACGTAACTTCCTGGATAAGGATGGAACCGTCATGGTGTCAGAGCTCCACCCAGAGACTCTCACAAGCAGCCTATCATACATGACTTATTTTGTCATCATAAACAAGAATTTGAGAACGACTTCTCTGCATTTGATCGTTGGAAGCGTAAATGATCTCTCTCACGACGTGATGACTGCGTTATGTCAGCTCTGTTCAGCATAGCTGTCAATCACATAGTACCGCCAAGTTTTGGGGTGGGGTTGGGATTTGAGCAACTGAAAATAAAGAGAAAAAATGTAGAACTTTGTTCACTGTATAGATAACTTTCGAAAATCATTAAAGCTTTTTGTGTAAATTATTGGATTTCTGATGAAACAATTTTTAAAGTTTGGCTTTTTCCCATAGATTTGTATTGGGTGGAAATCATTCTGTAGCCAGGCGGTTCCTTTTTGGGAAAGAGAATAAAATGGATTTCTAACATTTAGAAATGCCTAATTTATTCGCACATATATATTTTATCGATTTTGCCTGCTCTGCTTGAACCTAGCACCATCATTTAAAATCAAGCATTCCATCTTAGTGACAGAAGCAGCTTTGCTTTTCGTTCATTAAACAGACATGAGGGTGTTAAAACAATTACGCTAGCGGCGTCTGCTGCGATATATAGTTAGCAATCAAGCACCACTGCTGATAATTAAATCCACATCCAACTGTGATGTGCGCTCTGATGGTTTCACCTTGGGGTGATCATCTTTAACTTTAGACACAGATCGGTCAGGCAAAACTGAAGCAAATTATAGGAGCTTCTTTTAGAGGGCTGCTTTATGCAAAGTCTGGAGCAACAGTATCAGATTGAGAGTCTGTGGAGAACAAAACAGCTCTAAGTTTGTCTGCTGCAAGTGCCTTTGTATGTGCTCCACATCTTCCCCTGTCAGAGAGTGTCTGACCAGGGGCAGTGTATCAGAACCGTTCAAACATGTGCTACACAGTTAAGAGGTGAGCATGGTGAATTTCACATTACTGTCAAAGGCTTGACATGGCGTTTATCATATTTCTGAATTCAGTATTTCAGTCATGTGAGCCTAAAGTGGAGGCTGATACAGTGAGTGACAGGCAGATGTACAAAACGGAAATTCGGGAGAAGCCCTCCATATTCATGCACTGATTTAAATTCTGAACTCACTCTTGGTTGCCTTCGAATGCAATCCGGTGGTGTCAGTGTGTGGCTAGAGATAAGGAATAAAAGCTGGGTAAATATAAAATAAAGAGAAGTGACAGGCAATTTTGTGTTTGTAAATATGTCTTCAGGGCAAAACTGATCACTCGTTGGCTGCACAAATTATAGCTTTGATGCTTTTAAAAGATTTCTAAATAATAAAGCAACAGCCGATTACATTTTTACAAATGTGGATCAACTTCATTTCTTTATTATTCAGTGTTTGTTCTTTCATCCATCCTCTACACATTAATATTATTCTGATTACTTGGGACCTCTCACAGCCTGCCAAATGTACCATTGACCAGTCTAAAGAGCTTATTTTGATGGGGTGGACAGAGCAAACTCAAGCAAGCGCATAAACCGCTGTCCTACTATATATGCATACAGAGCTAAAAGAGTGCAGTCTACTGTATGTGTCACATGTTTGGAATATTATGTTTTATATTCATATATATGTAAAAAACTACTTTCAAACAAAAATCACAAAAGTAAAATCAAAATACAGCTGAGCAAAAGGTGAAGGATTTCAATTCAAGGACAAATTTTATTTTATTCAAATTGTTTTTTTTAATATAGAAATATAATTGGACAGCACAACATAAATAAAAATGCTACTCATGGACCTTTAAAACAAAAGAATAAGTTTTGTAACCTTCCTCCTTCAATCCAAACCCTGTACAGCGAATACCGAATGTCCACCAATTGCCACAGCCGACACCCCATCGATCCCACGATCCTCCTCCTGCAGGATCTGAACATCATTAACTTTGGATGAGGGGGCAGGAGCCTGCACCTTCTCAGTAGTCTTCCGCTGTCTACCCCTGCCCACTTTGCATGAAATTTTTTGGCAACTCCACAATCGTTTGTTCACTTTTATGTTCGCCTGATGCATTTTACTGGACTGAGAATCAATCAATTGCTGCACATAGTATAATATGGGTCTTTGAAAGCTCCCAGTTCAGTTTCAGACCTGAGAGCTGGTGGGCAAAAAAAGCTGGTTTGCTGACTTGGAAAACTAAATATTAATCTCTCTGAAAGTTCATTAGCATCTGCCCTTCACTACATTACTTTGTCACCCCATGTTCATATTACTCCATGAGATATAAGCATCTGAAAAGTTAAGCACTCCAGCCTCCCCTACTCATTCATTCTTATTCAAGTGTTCAAAAGTCAGCTACAGAGACCTGTGTTCATTAGTAACTCTAGAACATGGATGACTCAAACCCTGCAAGTAGATCTCGTGACTTTGCCATGTTTTTATTTTCAGTTTCAACCCTTGTGGGATCTCTGACCAGCGCCTAGAGGGTTAACCACTAGTCCTTTGTAGCACCTTCCGGCACCAAGTTTGTAATTTATTATAAGCTAGCTCCCAGAAGCCTCTCCTACTGGAAGTGTGATGCTTGACTTCAACCAATCAGCAGAAAGGCACTTTCAATTTGAGTGGCGTACAAAGAGGGTACGCTGCACAGCAACTTAGCCAGCTGCCCGCTTAGATTACGTTGAGGTCTGGAATCTTATCATTTTTAAGCTATTGGAATCTGAGAGCTGTGATAAACTCAGACCCGTCATCGTATCTGAGCACGGATTGCAAATTGACCCATCAGTGAACATAACTTTAGAGCACTCAGCAGCACTCCAGTCTTTTTTGCCTTTTTGTGGAAGAGTAGCTTGACACAGGGAATGCAACAGCTGAATCCCATGTCTGGCATACGTCTGTGGGTGGTGGTTCATGGTGCACTGTCTCCAGCTGGAGTTTGTGAAACCCTCCACATTTTTGAATGAGTTTTGTTTCACAATACTCTCCATGGGAGTGGAAGGGGGGGGGGGTATCGCTATTGCTTTTTTTTTTTTTTTTCCGCATATTTTCCTTCCCTTTGCCCCTGTATTAAAGTGATTTAATACAGAGAACTGTGAACAGCAGTCATCTATGCAATGGCTTTTTCATGTCTTACACTCCTTGTACAAGGTGTCAGTGGTTATCTTCCAGGCAACTTTTAAGTGGCTGTGTAGTCAACAGAACTCACCCTTTCCATGCATTTTCAGATATTTTTAGTTAATTAGCTGATTGCAGTGTGATCAGGCGTCATCAACATGTCTGTGCTGCTGAATTAGTGCTTTTCATTTGTTGTCATTTATAACTTTCAAAATTAAAAGAAATCAACACTTGAAATGTAACAGTCTGTGTGAAACGGATATTACAGATTGCAATAACTATTTCAAGATGATTACTCATTCTAATCCTATGATATATATTATAACCTTGATAATTAGTTTCTTGAACAAGTTAACACAAATAACATATTTTTCATATTTTTGAGACCTAGGTAATCCAAATATTAATACTGATATGTTTCAACTAACTATTAATTGTAACTTCTTAAACATGGTGTTTGTAATATAGAAAAAAAAAACTTTTGAACAAGTTATTTTTTGATCCCAATTGACATTTGCAGTTTTCATATGCAACATGAAGTTTTTTTTAAGTTTAGAATTCTTGCTCATCGTCCTCAAGGCTTTGCATTAATGTATTATTTCTAGCAACAAATTGTCCCCATGTGGTTCTATAACTTCAATATTTTTTGAAGTCCAAGCAGATGCCCACAGATGCCTAATGGCATATTAAGTCCATTAGCAGGCCAATCGTTTGGTTCCTCTTAATGGTCAGTTTATGACCACGCTATTGGATCCAGATCACACAATCGATTCATAGAATCTTCTGATGGGGAAACAAAGCACAGACAATAATCAATTTTGGAATGTGAAGTCTGCATTTTTCTTTTTTCAGAAGTGCAATAGTTTAAAAAGTAATGCTCTATTTGTGGATGCGATTGCAGTACTCAAACCTCTGGCAGAATTAAAATAGTTGAGCCCAGAATTCCCTGAGGATTTTGCATTGTGATTAGTTTATTTGCTACAGACAACACTGCTTGAAGAGTGTTTGTGTTTTACTAGTAAACAGAAATTACACATAGCCTCAGCCAAAAAAGGAATTAAGAAACTTGTTTTTTTTTTTATATCAAATATGACAAGTATGTAAAGATCAAGGTTAGATCGTTACATTCGTGGACATTTGAATATTCCTTGACTATTTAATAGGAAGTCATTCACCGGTTCATTTTTTCACACATGGATAGCCAGTTAATATAAAATTCAGATTACTTTAGTTTTTGTGCATGGAAGATGTGGGCAAACTGCATGAACTCACTTTCAGAGAATCCCTCATATATCCAATGGTCACTATCCCTAAGGAAGACTAAAGTCTACAATTCTTCAAGACTAATAAGATACAGAGAGGTATATCGCCTGAAGAAGGCCCATTCATCCAAGGATAGTCAATTCACAAAACCTCAGGCAGGTCTAGATATTCAATTTAGCTCAATTCCAGTTGCCTCCAAGCCAAACATAATAAAAGTGAAACGTATTGTACAAGAGGGCTTAACAACCTGGATGGAAAGATATCTGACTGCTTTATGAAGGTTCAAGACAAAATGGTTAAAACCACAATTACCATTATAAGGCTTCAACTTGCTTTATTGGGGTATGTTTCTAATGGCAAGCAAATTGGTAATCTCACTAGACAAGTCTTATGTACCTGCTCAGTTGCTGCTACTCAACCTTTTGTTGTACTGTTTCAGGTCATGTTGTCAGTGGATTGTTCAGAGAACAAGTATTGTTATTTTTTGAAGAAGATGTCACCTCCAGCTGATTTTCTTCAAACATATATATATATATATATATATATATATATATATAGTCCCATATTTCCCTCGATTTCATTGTTTTAACGATGGTAGATCGCTTTTTTGGGCTTCATTATCGCACCCCACAGAATCGTCTAACCAATAATGGACAGCAAGAGAGAGTCCCTTTCTGAACAAGGGATTCTTCTGGGCCATCAACACGACTAGGAGCTCATATTGACAAACCATACCATGGACAGCTTCCATAGATCTCACTGCCCAGCTGAATCTGTTCTGTCACAGAGATCCTCCCCAGCCATGCTGAACAACCCCGACTGCAGTGGTGAGCCGATTCCAAAAACAATGCAAGATCATCTAATCACTTCAACCAACGAACCAACGTGCCAGATATGGGTTCGACTTTTTGCCGTCATTCTAGCCAGGCTCGCACCAGGCCCACAGCTCTCTGGAAGGCAGACATGCCCTGTTGTCGGACCTTCTTTGCCTTCAGATCTAAGCTGAGGTCTTCGACCATCCACTGTATTGTCAAGAGGCTTTCTGCATCAAGGGTCCAGTTCATTTGTCCAATGCCACATTTGCTTCACCATACAACTAGAGGTGTCGACAATCTCTCCATCCACCTCTGTCCGAAACCTTGGAGTGAGCTTCAATGACCAGCTAGCATTCAAAGAGCACATTGCTAAAACCACTCAAGCCTGTAGATTCGCTCTGTTCAGGAAGATCAGACATCTCCTTGCAGAACATTCAACTCAACTTCTAGTCCAAGCACTGGTCATATCAAAACTAAACTACTACAATGCTCTTCTCAGCGGACTTCCTTCCTGTGCAGTCAGACCCCTTCAGATGATAATGAACTCAGCAGCTCGACTGATTTTCATGGAACCTAGGCGAGCTCACTTCACTCCTTTCCTCATCTCTCTCCACTGGCTTCCCATTGCTACTCATATCAAGTTCAAATCATTGATGCTTGCATACAGGACGGTCACAGGCTCCCCTCCATCATACCTCCACAAACTCCTACGTTCCCTCCAGATGCCTCCGTTCGGGAAATGAGCAGTGTCTGGTGGTCCCATCTCAACCTTCTTCACAGTTCCTGGCAGGTGGAATTCCTTTGCCGTACCAATCCGTAGTTTCTCACAGCCTTTAAAAATAAAATTAAAAACTGTGTGCATGTCTTATGATTAATCCGACCAAACTCATGAACTGTAAGTCGCTTGAATAAAATTGTTGCCCAAAGTTCATAGCTTTATAAGATAATTTATGTCATCAATTTGATTTTCATACCGGATCGGTCTACCTCCAGTGCTGTTGACCTTACAGGGTGCCGGTGGAAATTGGACTACTGTTGGTCGAAGAAGGAGAGGAGGGAGAAGGATTCGTAGACAGAGAGAGAAGAGGAAAGGTAGGAGTATATAGCTCTGATAAAAGGGACTCCTAATGTTGGTACAATGACAGGGAAAGGTAGAGAGCTGGTGGACATGATGGAGAGAAGGTGGAAGGGTAGCAAAGCACATAGTATTGGAGAGGGATACAAATTGTTTTACTATGTTGTGGATAGGAAGAGAATGACAGGATGATATGTTTTAAGTTAGATATTGAAGGGGTGATGATGAATGTACTTAGTGGTTATGCTCCAGAATCCAGAAGTAGGCTGTAAGTTGTAAGAGAAGGAGAAATTCTGGAGTGAGTTGGATGAGGTGATAGAGAGTATTCCCAGAGGGAGAGAGTAGTGGTGGGAGCAGACTTCAATGGGGCAAGAGGTGATGGACAGGTTCGGTGTTAAGGAAAGGAACCTAGAAGGACAGATGGTGGTAGACTTTGCCAAGAGGATATAAATGGCTGTAGTTAACATTCATTTCCAGAAGAGGGAGAAACAGTTACCTACATGAGTGGAGGTAGGAGTATGCAGGTACACTGCATCCTAAGTAGACGACCCAATCTGAGAGAGATCAGAGACTGTAAAGTAGTGGTATGAGAGAATTTTAGCCAGACAGCATCGGATGGTGATGTGTAGGATGTTTCTGGTGGTCAGGAAGAAGAGGGGAGGAAAGATTGAAAAGAAGACCAAGTGGTGGAAGTTGAAAAAGGAAGAAGTTTGTGAGGAATTCAGACAGAAGCTTTGGGTGATCAGGAAGAGCTTCCAGATGACTGAAATGTCAACAGAACAGAAACAGAAATGTTAATGGAGAAGTACAGAGATGGCCAGAAGGAGCTACACTGCGTCTTTGTGGATTTAGAAAAAGTGTGACAGGGTGCAGAGAGAGGAGCTAAGGTCCTGTATGAGGATGTAAGGAGTGGCAGAGAAGTCCGTCAGAGTAGTTCAGGATATGTATGAGAGGAGTAGGACAGCAGTGATATGTGCTGTAGGTCAGTCAGAGGAGTTCAAGGTGGAGGTGGGGCTACATCAAGGATCAGCTTTGAGTCTGTTCTTATTTGCTATGGCGATGGACAGGTTGACAGATGAGGTCAGACAGGAATTTCTATGGACAATGATGTTTTGAGATGACATTGTGACTATAGTGAGAGCAGGTGGAGGAACACCTGGAAAGTTGGAGGTCAGCTCTAGAAAGGAGAGGAATGAAAGTCAGTCGCAGTAAGACAGAATACAGTAAGACAGAATACATGTGTTTGAACGAGAGGGAAGGAAGTAGAACGTCTAGGTTACTTGCGTAACCCCACGTTCCCTGAATAGGGAACGGAGACGTTAGTCGGGATTAGACCGACTGAATGGGAGCTAATCACCGTGAGAGCGACTGACGAACATATCAACGGGCAAATTATTTGCAGGCGTAGGTGATTGATTAGCAATCAGCCGGGTATAAAGCCGGGCGTGCCTACGCTACCAGTATGGAATTTTCCGAGGAGCTGGACCCATTTACCTCCCAGCTTACCTCAGATCCATGACTTCTAGGGCATGGCGTAAGGGTAACGTCTCCGTTCCCTATTCAGGGAACGTGGGGTTACGCAAGTAACCTAGACGTTCTACTTCCTTCCCTCTCGTTCAAACACATGTATTCTGTCTTACTGTATTCTGTCTTACTGCGACTGACTTTCATTCCTCTCCTTTCTAGAGCTGACCTCCAACTTTCCAGGTGTTCCTCCACCTGCTCTCACTATAGTCACAATGTCATCTCAAAACATCATTGTCCATAGAAATTCCTGTCTGACCTCATCTGTCAACCTGTCCATCGCCATAGCAAATAAGAACAGACTCAAAGCTGATCCTTGATGTAGCCCCACCTCCACCTTGAACTCCTCTGACTGACCTACAGCACATATCACTGCTGTCCTACTCCTCTCATACATATCCTGAACTACTCTGACGGACTTCTCTGCCACTCCTTACATCCTCATACAGGACCTTAGCTCCTCTCTCTGCACCCTGTCACACTTTTTCTAA
>SRMA01027058.1:186131-202201 GCA_007224835.1 Danionella cerebrum | reverse complement strand
TACATTAAATATTTGCCCTCCTGTGGCGCTTTTGTGAACTACACTCATGTTTCTATTACCGTTAAATATATGCCCTCCTGTGACACCTTTGTGAACTACACTCATGTGTCTTATACCGTTAAATATTTGCCCTCCTGTAGCGCTTTTGTGAACTACACTCATCTGTCTTATACATTAAATATTTGCCCTCCTGTGGCGCTTTTGTGAACTACACTCATGTTTCTAATATCGTTAAATATATGCCCTCCTGTGAAACCTTTCTGAACAACACTCATGTGTCTTATACATTAAAAATGTGCCCTCCTGTGGCGCTTTTGTGAACTACACTCATGTGTCTTATACATTAAATATTTGCCCTCCTGTGGCGCTTTTGTGAACCACACTCATGTTTCTATTACCGTTAAATATATGCCCTCTTGTGACACCTTTGTGAACTACACTCTTGTGTCTTATACCTTTAAATATTTGTCCTCATGTGTGCACCTTTGTGAATTACACTCATGTGTCTTAAACTGTTAAATATTTGCCCCTCTGTGGCGCTTTTGTGAACTACACTCATGTTTCTAATACAGTTAAATATTTGCCCTCCTGTGGTGCTTTTGTGAACAACACTCATATTTCTAATACCATTAAATATTTGTCCTCCTGTGTGCACCTTTGTGAAGTACACTCATGTGTCTTATACTGTTAAATATTTGCCCCCCTGTGGCGCTTTTGTGAACTACACTCATGTTTCTAATACAGTTAAAAATTTGCCCTCCTGTGGCGCTTTTGTGAACTACACTCATGTGTCTTATACATTAAATATTTGCCCTCCTGTGGCGCTTTTGTAAACTACACTCATGTTTCTAATATCGTTAAATATATGCCCTCCTGTGACACCTTTCTGAACTACACTCATGTGTCTTATACATTAAATATTTGCCCTTCTGTGGCGCTTATGTTAACTACACTCAGTGTCTTATACATTAAATATTTGCCCTCCTGTGGCGCTTTTGTGAACTATACTCATGTGTCTTAAACATTAAATATTTGCCCTCCTGTGACACCTTTGTGAACTACACTCATGTGTCTTATACTGTTAAATATTTTTCCTCCTGTGGCGCTTTTGTGAACTACACTCATGTGTCTTATACCATCAAATATTTGCCCTCCTGTGGCACTTTTGTGAACTACACTCGTGTCTTATACCGTTACACTCATGTTTTTAATACCATTAAATATTTGTCCTCCTGTGTGCACCTTTGTGAACTACACTCATGTGTCTTATACTGTTAAATATTTGCCCCCTTGTGGTGCTTTTGTGAACTACACTCATGTTTCTAATACAGTTAAAAGTTGCCCTCCTGTGGCGCTTTTGTGAACTACACTCATGTGATTTATACCGTTAAATATTTGTCTTCCTGTGGCACTTTTGTGAACTACACTCATGTTTCTAATATCGTTAAATATTTGCCCTCCTGAGGCGCTTTTGTGAACTACACTCATGTTCCTAATACCATTAAATATTTGTCGTCCTGTGTGCACCTTTGTGAACTACACTCAAGTGTCTTATACTGTTAAATATTTGCCCCCCTGTGGCGCTTTTGTGAACTACACTCATGTTTCTAATATCTTTAAATATTTGCCCTCCTGAGGCGCTTTTGTGAATTACACTCATGTTTCTAATACCATTAAATATTTGTCCTCCTGTGTGCACCTTTGTGAACTACACTCATGTTTCTAATACAGTTAAAAATTAGCCCTCCCGTGGCGCTTTTGTGAACTACACTCATGTGTCTTATATCATTAAATATTTGCCCTCCTGTGGCGCTTTTGTGAACTACACTTGTTTCTAATATCGTTAAATATTTGCCCTCCTGTGGCGCTTTTGTGAACTACACTCATGTTTCTAATACCATTAAATATTTGTCCTCCTGTGTGCTGTGTGCACTTTGTGAACTACACTCATGTGTCTTATACTGTTAAATATTTGCCCCCTGTGGTGCTTTTGTGAACTACACTCATGTTTCTAATACAGTTAAAAAATTAGCCCTCCCGTGGCGCTTTTGTGAACTACACTCATGTGTCTTATACCATTAAATATTTGCCCTCCTGTGGCGCTTTTGTGAACTACACTTATGTTTCTAATATCGTTAAATATTTGCCCTCCTGTGGCGCTTTTGTGAACTACACTCATGTTTCTAATACCATTAAATATTTGTCCTCCTGTGTGCACCTTTGTGAACTACACTCATGTGTCTTATACTGTTAAATATTTGCCCCTCTGTGGCGCTTTTGTGAACTACACCCATATTTGTGCACCTTTGTGAAGTACACTCATGTGTCTTATACTGTTAAATATTTGCCCCCCTGTATACTTTTTGTGAACTACATACTCATGTTTCTAATACAGTTAAAAATTGCGCCCCCCCAGGCGCTTTTTTTGAACTACACCATGTGTCTTATAAATTACTAACAATATTTGGTTCTCCTGTGGCGCTTTTGTGAATTACACTCATGTTTCTCGACATTTAAATATTTGCCCTCCTGTGGCGCTTTTTTTTAGGAACTACACTCATAGCCAATACCAATAAATATTTGTCCTCCTGTGCACCTTGTGAACTACACTCATGTGTTCTTATAATTGTTAAATATTTGCCCTTTAGGGCGCTTTTTTAGAACTACACTCATGTTTCTAATATAGCAAAATTTGTTCTCCTGTGGCGCTTTCTGTGAATCCACATATACCTATGTCTTTATACTGCGAATATTGGCCCTCCTGTGGCGCTTTTTTGAACTACACTCATGTGTCTTATACTGTTAAATATTTGCCATCTTGTGGCACTTTTGTGAACTACACTCATGTCGCTAATACAGTTAAATATTTGCCATCCTGTGGTGCTTTTGTGGACTACACTCATGTGACTTTTACTGTTAAATATTTGCCTTCCTGTGGCACTTTTGTGAACTACACTCATGTTTCTAATGCTGTTAAATGTTTGCCCTCCTGTGGCACTTTTATGAAGGACACCATTGCACCTAAAATAAATAGAAATATTTACCCTCAGATGGTGTTGTTGTGAACTACACCGTTGTGACTAATAACATTAAATCTTTTCTGTCTCTGCTGCTTTTGTGACCTTTAAAAAACAAAAACAAATGATTTATTTGAGGTGCAACTAGTGGTACGTGGATGAAGTAAATTCAAATTAATCTCTGTAATTTAAACTTGACAAGTGTGTAGAAGATTTTCGTTTTAGCTTACTCCATAAAGAAACATGTTTAAAGTGTGAGAAAAGCTGGATTACTTTGTATTGCATGAAACAGTAATGGATGCTGTATGATGGCAGAATAACCCATACACATAGGAATGTGAAATGAGGTTACATTTATGTTCTAAAGGGCCACAATCTCAAAAACATTTTCTCCGCTCCTGAGAACAGAGCGCATCATGTGTGTGCCTGCACCAGCTGAAGACACACGTCTCGAGGGCAGACTGCTGCTCAGTGCTCCGTTAAATCCAGCCGCATGTCCAGCGATTTGTTTTAATGAGCAGATACAATCAATTTCTGCCATAATGTTCATCAGTTAACACCCGCAGTACTTGATTGTGATCACAAGATGTCACAACCACTCCAGTTATCGTATCAGAAGACAATGCGTACTCTTATGGCAAGCAGTTTTATCATTTAAACATTTTACCCAAATATACAAATGTTGTGGTTTGACTAATGGTAAATATATTTGGACTAGTCAAAAAAACTGTATGGACCTTTGTTTCTTGTTGCCGCAATTTCCACGTTTCACCTCATAGTCGAAGAAATTTATTTGGAAGCCTCGACCTGACAGTGAGATTTCCCTGGGGGGCTTACGTCCTCCTAGACACCCCTCGGTTTCCTCTTGGTATCGGTTACCCTATGTGGGCTTCCTCCTCCGAACCTTTTGCAGGCAGAAGAGCCTTGGCCTCCCTTGAGAGGGTCGACAAGTAATGCCTGGTATTCCTGCCTGGATTCATGCCCAAGGTTCTATCTGTCTTCTTCAAGAACCGGGTGGTGACCCTGGAAGCTCTGAATAGTGAGGAGGTAGATCCAACCCAGGGTTCGCTTTGTAACGTTAAAGCCCTCCGCCACTAAGGAGGAGACAGTTTGGATGCAGCTTGCAGTGCCTTTTCAGCGGGAAAGTGGCATTCAGGCTTGTTTCTTCCTCCTCCCTCCAGCATTTCACTGAGTGGAGCAATCAGCAGTGCCAGGCTCTCCCCCAATATTGCCTGAGGGCCTGACCTTGACAGAGCTAGGGTCAAAAGGTGGGGGTCCCCATGAGGTGCTCTCCTTCTGAGGTACACCATAAAACTCCCAGGTTGCTACGTTGCCACTTTTCCGTTCCCTCCCTTCCCAGGCAGGGAATGATGCTTCCATTTTAACATATTGGTTACTTGCTTAATGGCTGTTTAGAGTGAATGGTGATGTATTTACTTTCGCCATGTCCTTGAGGTCTGTGATCTAAGGTGCGGAGAGGTATGAGGGTTTGGGTCCTCTGAAAACACAGAATGAGGGTAGATTCTGCTAGAGTTTAATGCCGAGCTGATTGATGATCATCACCTACACCTGCACAATGGTACAGCATCACTGGCCTTTTAAAATGGTGAATTCACTCAAGTTCCTAAAAATCGTCCCCATCAGTCATCCCACGACAAAATACGTCTTTGTTTTACGTCCTCCCTAAGAGAATGAGAGTTACCAAGTAACCAAGACATTCTCCAGTCTGCCGAGAACCAACTTTAAATTAAAAAGGCTCTCGCAGCTCCAGCATTATTGCCTCTAGGTGACCAGTTTGTTCCAATATACCATTTGGCCAATCCCTATTTAGGATATGTATTCAAGCGTTGGTGGTGAAAATAGATCCATTTTGTCAGACCCACTTTTCAGACCCCAATCAAACATAAATCTTCCCTCAAAAAGGCACCGAAGCCACAAAACAATATTACTCTGAGCAATTATAATAGGGTCCTATGCACCTTCAGTGCTCAAGCACTTAAAACACCCAACGATGGATCATGGATATGAGAGGAGCACAGAATATAGTTCAAATGAAGAAACTGAAACTGAGAACACATACCAGTGTGTAGAGTGGGAGTGTACTGAGAGAGGAAGGAAGGTGACAGATAGACAGAAGAGATGATGTAGTATAGTGGCAGTTTCTGAAGAAACTGTTCAGTTGGAAGTTCAGCCATTAACAGGAAACAGCAACATCCGCACCCAAAAGAAACATGTTTTAGACACTCAACGCTTCATTTAATTTGAGGATGCTGTATTAAAAAGAAAAGCACATCTTTTTTTAACAGTGGGTGTGATTTGAAGAAGTTACAGACAACAAGAGCCAAAAACATGGTTCCAGTTCAAGATGGGGGGTCAACTTCGAAGGAAAATCTACTTTTTCCACCTAAAGAGGTTAGTAAAGTGTATGGCTGTGCACAGTAAAGCTGTTATGCATATGCTGAATATACTTGTTTGCTGCAAGTAAAGCGTGACTGCGACAGAGCATTAACGAGCAGCTAGCCACCTGTATTATTACTACCTTTACTACCACTTTTAACCACTTTTATGTGTTCTAGAAACAGTAACAGTGTAATATGCAGAGAATAACAAATAAAGTTAGTTAAAAGAGGCCTAAAATTTTAAGTAAATTTTGTCCATCACATGAGCATAGACTTTGTTTTAAGGCCATGTCTTTCCTTTAATTAATTTCAACTTTTAAGTTAAAATGAAAAAGTCGTCTGGACTCAAAATACAACACATTCCAACTCTGTTTGGTTAATATGATTCAGTTCCGTTTTGCTATTAAGGAAGTGCTGCAGAAGAGACCGCCAAGCTAGCTTACATTTGCACAGTAACAGGCCATCGGTTTCAATTTCTAGTCATGCTTAAGGATTCATTTTAAAATCAAGATGAAATCTTTGATCAGAATTTGATTAATAGAATGTGTAGTTTGGCAGTGTGTCCAATATGACTACTTCCTCTGACACTGAGATGATCCCTGGACCAGCAGAAATATTGAGTGCTTTGATCCCATGGAATTCTCAGTGTGAGCTATGCCCTGGTGACTGTTCATTACTGTCATAAAAATGTTCTCTGTAAGGAAAATCTCATGTGTATATCTGATGGTGAAAATTTGATTTTGTATATTTGATGTCAACTGGCAACAGATGGCTACAGTATCACCGTGTAATATTTTGGTGAGTACTTAGATGAGCTTTCCGGGTTATGCTGGAGTCTTCCATAGAAGCTAAGGTATATATATATATTTTTGGGACTTTTGCCTTTATTTGGAATAGATAGAGTATCTATCAGATAGATGGTATCTTTTAATGACAAGAAGAGAAGCAAAAGGTTGGTAAATGACAGGTTCAGGATTCGAACGCCATTGCCCTGCACATCTATGCATATACATGTCCAGCACGCCACCCATTAGACCCATTATCACCAATTAAGCGAATACTAGACAGCACTCACTTATTGTTATCATAAGGTTTGATGACACCATTTGTATTATTAAATCAAACATTTGGACGTTTTCAGCTCAACATGGCTATACGGATCAAAAATGCATCAAATCCCTATGGTGGAGTGGTGTGCTGTTACTTTTGGTACAGTTTCTGCATTTTTCAAAAGTCAAAATTTTTAAGAGAGAGAAGCAAGACAAACAACTTTTTTTAAACAAAGACAAATTTGACCAGATAACACATATTACTTATCACAATCACTTCAGGTGGAAAGTGGAGTAGTGGTAGAGTTGGTTGTCCTATAAGGCAAGAATTGGCGTTTCGATCCCCAGGTCAATTCTGCCATTGTGGTCTTGGGCAAGCCACTTCAACTGCATCTCGCTGTTTGGATATGTGTGACTGGTGGGGTGTGTTTGGTGGTGGGCGGGAGGTCGATGGAGTGAAATGGCAGTCACGTTCAGTGCCAACGGAATGTGGAGTGAATGAACAATGCCTTTGATTGTCTGGAAAAACACTAGATAAATTGAAATTACCATAATTTTAGACAGAGAACTAACTGTTGGGGATGTGGGTGTTTTTTCACACATGCACACACACACACGCACATGCACACACGAACGCACACGCACACACATGCACGGACACACACATGCACACTTTTTTTTTTACCTTTGCGCCTTTCCATCTTTTTTCAACACTTTAAAGTAAAATCATTTATTGTATGCATGTTTCACATGTTCGAGACTGTACATTCCTATAAAAATTCCAACAGAGCCTTAAGAAATGTTACCCTTGTCAACCTGAACAGAAAATAGAGTCCTGCACAATATTAAGGTGTTGGATATGGTCAGTGTATTCAAACAATACATTCATTTGCCAAGAAAATCAATCAAAACTTTTCTGGCTGAACTTCATATGCCTTATAACTGATTAAACTTTTGGGATGAAGGATATTGTTGCATAAAATATTTTCAACTGAGTCTTTTCATATGTTTTAGACCAGGATTGAACATTCAGGATCCGAACAAATTAGACAGAGACAGGTATTCACTCATTCCACTTTTTCCCTTTCTCATTCTTCACTATTTTGTCACTAAACTGCTTTTCTGTGTAGTCTTCCCCTGCGAGGAGATTCGGCATGACCAGGAGACAACACAGAAAAGTAAGAATTTATTTATTCTCAAAAACACATCATCATCAGGTTTTTTTCTAAAGTTCAAGTGAATCATATTCTAGGATTTCATCGACTCAGAGAATCCAGAGGAGAGTGAAAAGAGACACAAAGAGAAGGAGGTAATTAATAAAAATGTGAAGTGATGTTCACTACAAAATAACTGCTGTAATACTTACTTTTTATCCTTGCAGCTCAAACCACTGTACAAGGAGCTTTTGTACACAATCACTCACAAGTTAGGAAAACCACACACAAAAGAGCAATACAGTAACAAAGAGTTGAGAGACTACGTCAGAGAGGTATAGACTTTCATTTATAGAAGCATTAGCATTTGATGACAACTACAGTCGTTATTTATTTTAGAGATGGAGTTCATGCTGTTAATGTATATTTCTTGACAGGCATTCACAATGACAGAGGATGAGCATGAGTCTTTGAACGAAAAGGTCGAAAGCTCAGTGGTAAGTAGGTCTATCTTTTAGAAACAACTGCAATGTCTTCCACTGTATTTGACTTGTCACATGTTTACGAAAGCAGTCGTTGTGAGTTGTCTAGTTTAAAGGTCCTTAATTTAATATCATTATACAGTGGTATGCAAACTTTTGGGCACCCCTGTACATTTTCATGATTTTCTTCATCCGGATCAGAAATTTCAATTAAATATATAGGAGACAAACACTTTGATATTTGAGAAGTGAAATAAAGGGCAGTTTTTGTTATGGTGTATTTGTACTGACTGTCTCAATCTCGGGGGCACCAATCGTGTACCAAACAGTGCAAACATTGAGTCCTGATTGGATGATCTACTTGGCTGATCTCCAGTAATCTCCCACATTGTCCTCCCACGGGTCCCTTGCTTTCATTTCCCATACACCCCATCGTAAAACATCTATGTCAATATCCATATGTTTTACCTCTATACAAGATTTATCATCTGACAATGGCTCAATAAACAAATTATTTTGTAGATTCATGTCTCCTCATGATTGATTTCTACGACTGAAACCTCTTACAGTTCAAAAACATAATCAACAATTATGATTTTGAAAAAAAAAGAAATTCTTACTTCATTAATGTAACGTCTTACATGCGGTTTTTCATATTTTCACTTATGAGTTTTTTTCGACTGCAATTTTCAGTTTGCTTAGTACATGAAAATGGTACTACAAAGGGGAAAAAGGTACCGACTCTATAGTTCCATAAAATCTTATTGTTGATGCATATAGGGCGGGAGCAGTTGTGTGAGTGACCATTTTGTTTGTAATCTAAGTTTTCACTAGTAGTTGCACATAGGTTTGTCATGTATCTTGTACTTATAAGTATTCTTTATTAGACACCAATTATTTACTCGTACAATTGTACACATTTGTACTTGGCAATTCCATATATTATTCCATTAAAGAGCCCAAATCATCATTTTGAAAAGTTGATTATTTGGTTTTTGAAGTTTCCAATAACATGTTGAAATGCATTCAAGGTCAAAAACACTTTAATTATCTTTTAGTACTCAATTATCATTTACCTGATTTTTAAACGACTCAGTAAATTAATTGTTTTATGAATTGCTCGTACGAAACCTATGATGATTGGTTGTTCGAACCGTGTCACATGCATCCCACAAACAGAACGTCTAACAACAAATAGGAAGGTGAGGGGAGCACTGCAGAAGGGCCGGCTCGCACTACTCGTACATTTACATTTACATTTATGCATTTGGCAGATGCTTTTATCCAAAGCGACTTACATTTGAATGAACATATTTTTTTCTGTCATTTCTTGCTTTCCCTGGGATACATAAACAAAACCATAGGAAGAAGTCCGAGCAGGATTCCTCTCAGTGTTAAAGATCTTTCACATTTAAAACTCAAAACATATGTTCCTCCATCTTAAAGCTATGTTACACACTGCATTTTTAATAATTGATTATATGGGCTCTTTAAACCATTACCTTGCCAAGGATGATTTAGCTCTCACAGTTTGCAAGACATGAATTAGATTTGAAGCTTTGAACTACTGCAGCAGGTATGTGCATAATAATTTTGCGCTATGTAAGAGGGGATCTTGTCTTTCGGTTTCGTCAGTTCATGATTTGGCATTTCATATTAGTCGATATCATTCATTTCATTCAGTTTAGCTTAATAACGCTGCTTAGCAGTTTTATTTAGTTTCTCATGGTGGTTAGTTGTTCTGTAATATTTACCTTTGTCTGTTGATTAAACAAAACCTACAGTATTTGGATTAGTTTTCATTTCTCTCTGTAGGAGTCGCTCTGTTTAACTAGTAACCTTGGCACTACATAGCGTCACACTGCAAATATAGCGAACACGATGATGTCACTCCTCCCGCTCTATACAAACTTGTTCAAATAAAAAGGAGTTAAGCATTAGTCTATCTGGTTACATAGACATTGACATAATTATTTCTATTTTTAGGCACCAATCTACTGCCTGAGGGTTACAGTCAAACAAGCAAAAGGAATACTTGGAAAGGATGCTAGTGGTATGATTAGGACATTTATTTTTACATTGTGCTGCTAACAGACTCATCTAAGGTAATTGGTATATCTGCGTTCTGTTGTTTAACACAATCAGGATTCAGTGACCCGTACTGCCTGCTGTCCATGTTATCTGAACACAAGCAGTCTCCTGTTGGGAAAGCATTCAGTAAACCTCAGAAAGCAGTGGTGCGGGATTCAGCCAATGGGAAGGTGTTTCAGACAACCATCAAGAAACAGACACTCAATCCCATCTGGAACGAGAGTTTCAATCTGTGAGGATGTTTAATTTTTATTACATAATATAATAACACACAGATCACTTTCTCTAAATTTGGCTTTGGTTTTCACAGGGAGTTTCATGACATTTCAAATACCAATTTTCACATCGAGATGTGGTATGTAAAGAAAATTATCTTTTTGTTCCACTCTGATATGTTGGATACAAACAGAATCTCATTACATTCACCCCAAAACCCCTTTTTATGAGTAATTTAGTCAGGGATTATGGGAAATGTAGTTTGTAGTGTACATGTGAGCAATGGTTGTACGTGAACATGAATGGGTGTGAAAATCTGTGTTTTCATTCAAGGGACAAGGATGAAGAGGTGTCACTTGTAAAAAAAATTGATGAGTTTTGCACAAACATCCATGGAATTAAAAGGTAATTTGTGTTAATTAATTTCATATGTATTGATGTTAATCAACACTGACTTCTATTGTTTCCTAAAAGAATCATAAAAGATGCGAAAAAAGAAAAGGGCCAAGATGATTTTTTGGGGTATATCGTTCTCAAACTAAAGGTAGGATTAATAGATCAGGATGTATTTTGGAAATAGTATTAATTTCAAGTGAGGAAATTAATATTTGACCCCTGCTGATTTTTAAAGCTTTCCCAAAGACAATGGAATGAACAATCTGTAAATGTTAATTTAAAAAAATTGAGCGTCTGAGCTCTGCGGATGTCAACAAGCATTGCACCACAAACCAAAATGCTCAAATTCTTATTTTCCAGATCATTTCATAACTTTTTCAAATGTGCTTTGTTGTATATTTATTTCTGTATCTTAATTTAAAATCAGCAGGGAGTCAAACACTTACTTTCCTTCATTGTATTTATGTTCAATCAAATTGCACAATATACCTTGTGCTTTTTGTGCAGGACATACACTGTACTGAAGACACATGGTTTGAACTGGAGCCCCGAACGGAGACATATCCTGATAGAGGAAAGTGCCATGTCCAGCTTAAATTTATTCATAAAGAGGTAAATGTTTGTCCATCAGTAAAATAGTAATCTGTTCCTGTTTTTTTGTGAAAAAAAAAAATGCCTAAAACCAAAGCATGTGAGTGAGGTTTCTTTCAGTTTAATCTGTAATTTCTGAGAACTGAAACTTTTTAATTATTTTTATGTGTGTCAGATACTATTTAGAACTTAAACAAAAACTGGTGAAACTTTTTGCATTAATATCAAGCTGATGCATACAAATTAAACTGGAGAAACATAAATTGTTTGTTGTTTATGAATGAATATCTAAATTCTGAGATGCTGCTCGATACAAAGCATCAGAGGGGAGGAGCTATGCAGAACATCAGGGGGTGGAGCTACACAAAAGATCATAAGGGAAAGGCTACTGAATACCAGAGGGGAGGAGCTACCCATAACATCATAGGGGAGAGGCTACAAAGCATCAGAGCGTAGAAACTTCACAGTATATAATAGGGGAGGGGCTACAACACATCAGAGAGGAAAAACTTAACAGAACATCATAGGGGAGGGGCTACAGAACATCAGAGGGGAGGAGCTACACAGAACATCGAAGGGGAGGGGCTACACCGAAGATAATTGGGGAGAGTCTCAGAACATTGGAAGAGAGGATCTACACATAACATCAGCAAGGAGGAGCTACACAGAAGATCAAAGGGAAGGAGCTACAGAAAATCAGAGCGGAAGAGCTACGCAGAAATACATAGGGGAGAGGCTCCAAAGCATCAGAGGGGAGAAACTTCACAAAACATCACAGGGGAGGGGATACACAACATCAGAGGGGAGAAGCTACACAGAACATCGAAGGGGAGGGGCTACGCAGAACATTAGAGGGGAAGAGCCACATAGAACATCATAGGGGAGGGCTACACAGATGATCATAGGGGAGGAGCTACAGAAAATCAGAGCGGAGGACACTGAATTTTGCATCCAAAATATCTCATGCTGCTTGACACAGAACATCATAGAGGAGGAACAACACCAAAGATATTAGGCAAGGGGTCTACAGAACATTGGAGGAGAGGGTCTTTACAGAGCATCAGAAGGGACCCCTCTACTTTGTCTAACCCCTCCCCTTTGATGCAGTGCATCAAGTAGCATGATATTGATATTTTGGATGCAAAGGAGTCAGATTTCAGACATGCATTGAAGGGAGTTATGAAAACAGTTAATTTGTGGCTTTCCCGGTGACAGTACAGTGCAAAAAGTCTCATGGTTACATCCAGGATCAGCTATTTTTGTCTAATGCTGATTGAGATTAAATTAATTTACTTTAACAATGGTAAATGTTCAACGAACCATACCCAAAAACAGGCAAATACAGAGCCCTTCATTTTTGCTCTCCTCCTTCATTCATAAAAGAATTGGGACAATTCTCTGTATTGAAAAATGGAGGTGTTGCTCAAAGGGGTAGAAATGGAATTAGGCCTTGTACTCAGGACACAATGTCAATTTCACCATGCGAATCTCATCACATACGGCTGTGTCCATTATGATACCGCTCAAGACAGCGTTTGTAAAACTCATCTAAATAAGAACACTGTGCTCTTTAATCTACTTTTTAACATTGTCCTAAAATAATTTAAATTTGCTTCATACCAAGTCATCAAAAGCTCACTCATGGGAATTCTCCAGTATGATCCATCACGTGCTGTAATATAGCAGGGCAAGGTTTGTAGGCAGTAACTTCCAGTACCTCAGGTTTCGAATACATTTCTATTCAAGTCAACAGAATTTTTCCATAGTGTGATTAAAGCTGGACATTGCCTGATTTGTCTCTTTGAGGTGATGCTGAGACATAGTTCAATAAGTTTTAGCATGTTCCCCTTGTTTTGTCCCCTGTTTCCCCTGGGCACTCCAGCTTCCTCCCACACTACAAAGGCATGCTATGATTTGCTTACATGAGGTTTTCGTAATGGTTTGGCTCTTCAAAAGACTGGTACCAGCAGCCCAGTTTATTCTTCATAAGTGTTTTGAAGTATAGAATATTAATAATTTGTTTTTGATCCCTGAAATATATAACTAAGCAGTTATCATTAGAGCTTAGCCATTCATTTACTAATGCCTTTACTCATAACAAGCCTTGTTCATTATTCTGATATTGATTGTGGCTGGCAGAGAGATGAGACCCTGAGTGCTGGACGGAGTCCCTATGTGAACTACTGCGGCATTCTGCAACAATTTGTTCACGCACATATTTCTAAACAGCAGGTACTTGTTGAGCAGATTATTTATGATTATTAAATCAGCCACTGTCACAGCTCGATTAGCTCTTGCTGAACAGCACAGCTTGAATACTCTGAAGCTGAATGATCTCTGGCTTTGTCTCTGCATAGGATGATAAGGCATGGAAGGGGGAACTCTGCGGGGAAGGAACAGCCCTGCTAGAGTATTACGCCAACCAGAATGACATTTCTCCTTTCCTTCAAGACTTAGCGTAAGAAGCAATTTAAGACTAGATAGCATGTGCTAATTAAATCTAATGTATTTGCACATGACTGTGTTGTACGTGACAAAAACAGGAAGTGGGTGGCCTACAGTAAACTTTACCAAAGCCTGGAAGTGGATTCAACTGTGCTTTTCCAGCAGCTCACCAGTATTGAGTATCACTGGGATCAGCAGGAGCTTCCACACCAACAGGTCAGAAATTTAACCTAAGTTTCCTAGAACACAAAAGTTGAATATTGCAACAGTGCTTAGCACAAATGAGTACCCCCCCACACATTTCTCAGAAAATCTTTTTTTCAGAATCAACATTTTCTATGTAATGCTATACTATAAAAAACTACATTGATTGCAACAAGATTTGTCAATTAACAGTTAACAGTTATTCAACCACACGTGAGTCTAATAATTCATTTTAAGAGGTGTCCAGCAGACAGGTGACTATTAATGGGCATTACTTAACAAAGAACAGCCATTCGCATTTCATGCTGTCAGCAATGGCTCCTCATGGAAGAGAAATGTTACAAAATAAGACAAAATCTTTCTGAGATGTCCAGGCCATCTACGGAAGTTAACATCTCATCAATAATATCTTCTGATGAGAAGAGTTGAAGAAAATCACCTCCAAGTTCAATGCAGATTTGCTAAAGCAGTCGAAAGCCCATGACATCATAAAGCACACACTGCTTCTTGGCTATCGTCCAAGAAGATAGCCTCTCCTTAAGCACCATGTGAGGATTTCAAAGAAGAATGCATGGTGCCTATAGTGAAACATGGTGGTGGCGGCAGTGTCATGTGACAGGAGCTACATTTTATTGAAGGCAGCATGAACTCAGCAATTCCATCAGGACAACACAAGGGGTACGCTGTGTTCAAGCAGCGGCTAGCTCATTGGATTGTGGAGGCTATCCAGCTGTCTAACTAGGCGAGTGATGTACCCTGCCCTCTCACGAAGCTGAGGGCTCATTCCACTCACGGCAACACAGCCTCATGGCTAAGGGGGTCTCACTTGCTGACATATGTAGAACTGTGGGCTTGTCAACACCTCATACCTTCAACAGGCACTATTGCCTTGACATAGGCGCTGTGCCTTCTGCGGTGCTGAGTGGTGGCAGCTAACCCAAAGGTTACAGTTGGGGGATGCCCATGGAAGCACATGACCATGGGTCTGTCGAAAATCCGTTCCCTCATAACCAACTCCAACACTGATGAGGGCTCTGGTCTTGGGTGACCTTACTGGATGGACTTTGAGGCATGGCGATTTAAAGGCGTTCCCATAGTCGAAATATCGACATCATGCGTTTCAACTGATAGGGAACGTCTAGCTTACTTTCGTAACCACTGTTCCCTGAAGGAGGACCCTTCCGTCCCGCAGACGTTTCCCCGGCCATATACCTCATGTCGCTGATCTGAGGTGGCGTAAGGTAATTGGGTTCGGCTCCTTGGAAGAGGCAGAATGATTATAGAGGCAAGCCCTCCTCTTATAGGGCAGTTGATTGCTAATCATCTACACTCGCAAATTAATTTGCCCGTTAAAGATTCGGTACCACCCCTCCCAGGTTAGGGGAGTTCCCATGGTCAAAACATCGACATTCATCTGCATTCCCTCCTTCAGAGAATGGGGGTTATGAAAGTAACCTAGACTTTTCCATGTGAGGATTTACAGTGGTATGCAAAAGTTTGGGCACCCTTTGAATTGTCACAATTTCCCTTTACAAATCATCGCTCGTGTGGATGAGAAATTTCAGGTAAATACATCATATAGGATACAAACACTGTGATATTTAATAGTGAAATAAAGTTTAAATGATTTATGGAAAGTGTGCCATAAATATTAGACAAAATTAGGCATCTGCATGAATTTAGGCACTCCTGTCATTTTATTTTTTTATTGATTTATTTAGGCCACTTGTAAGTGTTTTTCCTCTTTGCATCGTTTCTAAAGATTGGCAACATGGAAGCCTCAAAATTATTCCCAGACGAGCTGAAAACAAAGCTTGCTGAAAATTATGGTTTGTGGGAAGTATACAGAAAGCTGTCTCAGAGATTTTAGCTCTCAGTTTTCTACTACGAAGAACATTGTGAGGACATGAAAGACCAGATGTACAGCTCTAGTTTAGGGCCAAAGTGGCAGACAAAGAAATGTTACTCCTGTTATTCTTAGTCTTTGTATTTGTTTAGATGTTACACTTTGTTAAAATTTTTTACA
>SRMA01027058.1:167250-186121 GCA_007224835.1 Danionella cerebrum | reverse complement strand
ATATATATATATATATATATACAGTCAATGTATCCATCTTCTTTCCCACTTGTTCCCTTTCCGAGTATATATATATATATATGGATGTAGCGTCAGTGACGTCACCCTTTGGTTTCTGCCAAAGTCAAATGAGGCTCAGAGTGGGCATCCCCAGCCATCACCTTCATGAAAGTGTGTCACTTCCCAGTAATCGAAAATGGGCAAAAGATTCACAGGAGGCAGGACGTGGGCATGGAAAATCACACACAAAAAAGAAACAACCAACATTAATATCTAAAAAAAACAAAGTAGTAAAGTTCTTCAAATTAAATTTGCTGGAATAATTGACAACAGGGCAGCACGGTGGCGCAGTGGATAGCACTATGGCCTTCCAGTTAGAAGGTTGTCGGTTTGAGGCTCGCCGGTGACCTTCCTGGAAAGAGTTTGCATGTTCTCTTGTTTTTGCAAAAACAACAATTTCTCTTATTTCTTTTTAGCTAAAAATGGACATTGAGACACATGTTCGCAACATGGCGTCCCGTCATAGGCTTCCATCGCGAAACACAGAGGAAGTAAGAAAAGTTGTTGATTAGCACGATGAGCAATAAATGTTTCAAAACTGATTTTAACTTCCTTTTTTAGGCTGTGGTTCCCTTAATGAAATACCTAGAGAAAGAACTGCAGTACATGAATGAGAATTTGGTTCAGGACAATTTTAACAGGTATTTCACAGTTTTTTTTGGAATCTAAAATATATTTCTGTTTGTTTAGTCATCAAGTTGTTTGAATCTCTCTCTCAGTCTTCTTACTCCATTGTGGATGAACTCTGTCAAGATTCTGCAGCAGATGTCCCAGCAGGAAGACAGTAATCTGGTTTACTTTCAGAGATTACTGTACTCACTGCAGGTATTTAATCACATTAAAAATAACATTGAGCATGTTCCTCATTCAAAGGTCTATGCTATATACTTCTTTAAACGACACTGAACACCCAAACTAAATGTTGTTGTTTTTTTGAATATGTAATGAAGTGAAAAAAATAATGCTTAAAGTGTTAATTTTCTGCCAGTGTTTGGAGCAGTGTTTTTATGCTGAAGGAAATGGACTTACTCTTCAAACACTACATACAGAGGAATATAAGGTTGGTTCCTGGGTTTGTGGAACATTCCACTTTTTTTTTACTCACATAAATATGTTCAATGTTACATACGCAGCTTCTTACACAAAAATGGGAGGCCTACCGACAGCTTCACAATCCCCTACATTACACTCCGCTTTCCTCCTCCTTACAGTCTGAGACCCAATCAGCCATCATTTGTACCCTCCATTTCCTACATCACAAAAAATTCATCAATTACAGACAATTTTTATACCTCTTAGGACCAAATCCCCCCCAGGCATGCAAATTCTACCTTTTACCCAAAATCTACAAACCACCAGGGGCTTGGACTGTCCCCTTTGAGGTTCCCCCAGGGAGGCCGATTGTGTCGGATGTCGATAGTGAGTCCTACCGTGTGGCCGAGTATATTGATCATTTCCTCAATCCTCTATCTACCCTTCACCCCAGTTACATTAGGGACACAAACCACTTCCTCAGCAAAGTACGCAATCAATCTTTTCCACCACATGCCTTTCTCTTTTCTATTGATATAGACAGTCTCTACACCAGGGTCACCAACCTTTTTGAAACCGAGAGCTAAATCCTGGGCACCGATTAATGCAAAGGGCTACCAATTGATACCCTCTTCTGAATTTATTGGTAATTAAGGATATTCATCTCTGCAAAGACACCGATCATGTAATTATTTCTCACTCTGAATATGAATTAAATTAATTAACAAGGTAGTAAACAAATAAATATTAATATGTAACACTTTATAATTATGATTTGTCTTAGTGCAAGTTGTTAAATCGAACAAAAAAAATATATATATACAAGTTCAAAACACTTCAGAATGATCACTTCTACAAGAGTCCAAGGAAATCACAATGTCCAATGTACAAATAAGAAATCACATAAATACAAAAAGTGAGCTAAGATAATTTTTTTTTATTGTTAACATACACAATTTTTTACATTTTACAAATGCATTGAACTAAACATGAACTGGAAACCAAATGTGGCATCAGTTTCTTTCAGTTACTGGGAAGCCTGGTATTGTGTGTGGTTTACCAGTATGTTGTACTCTGAGTGAGTTTTGAGATGGTGTCGTGAAATGTCTCTCCACGTTGTGCCGCTTGGCCACAGTCGTCGCGCAAATGAGACAAACATATGCACCTTCCGTCGTTTCAATTTTGCTGCGCTGCTCAATTGTTTCATCGTAGCGCGTCATACTGACCATTCAACTCTCCCCCGTCGTAGTTCATATATTATTATTTTTTTATTTATATATTATCATCACAATAAGCTTACGTGCAAGTGTCATTTAAACAAGAATAGCAATCATATTAAATTAGATTCAGCTCACTGGAAAGTGGCGCTATTTGATCTATTTTTAGAACAGGTGGCGGGCGACTCATGTGGTCCTCGCGGGCAACAAGAGGCCTACGGGCACCGGGTTGGAGACCCCTGCTCTACTCCAACATTGATACAGCACCCGAACTTTCTGCCATAAAAATTTTTTCCCACCTTCACCCTGATAAACATCGCCCGGATAAAGAACTTCTCCAACTTCTTCACCTCAGCCTTACCCGGTATGATTTCACTTTCAATTCCCACCACTTTCTACAGATTCATGGCACGGTCATGGGGAAGAAGTTCGCTCCTGCATATGCCAATATCTACATGGCGGAGTGGGAGCGAACGCTTTTTCCAAAGCTTCCAAAGTTTCTTGGATGGCATCTTTGTGGTCTGGACGCACGGGGAGGAAGCCTTCAATGCCTTCCTCGTTATGGCTAATTCGCACAATGCAACCGTCACCCTCAAATCACAACATCATCCCTCTTTCATCCATTTTCTCGACACCACAATATTTAGGCAGGACGGACCCCGGCGAGGTCATCCCCATTCCCTCCATTTCGACTTTCAATTCGACCACTAAAACCCTCAATCGCTCACTACGTCAGCACTTTCTCCACACACAATCCACCCATCTTCCTCTGTCTGAATTCAGACCGCTTGACTCTCACCGGAGGAATCCCAATCTCCGGGATCTTCTGGTGAGGGCAGCAGTCCCGGCCAGGCGGAGAGGGGCCCCTCTTGTGGAACAACACTATAATCAACCAGATGTGCTGTGGACGGACTCTGGTGCCTTTTCCCTTCCTTCTGGGGTCAACTTCCACACATGCAACATTTTATACATTCTCACATGCACACAATGCATGCAACACTACGTCGGGGAGAAACAGTACACACTTCACCACAGTTTGAACCAACATCTTTACAAAATTCAGCATCAACACTTGGACACTCCCCTGGTAAACCACTTCTCACTCATTCTGTTAACCTATCTAAAAGCTGGAGTGCTGGAGGAGTGCCTAATATGGTCGGCGGTGCAACGTAGAAGGCGGGAAAGGGTCTGGATTATGTCAATCCGGACCCTTTGCCTGCAGGGTTTCAAAACAAAGTGAGGCTCTGAGGGGGTGGGAGCTCGGGGGTCTTTCACCAGCCACTCCCAATTTGTGGACTGCAAGGGATCCCTGCCCCCTGGGGGGACGGACCGGGAACCCCACATTTGCACTGACACATTTGTGAATTTTGTTAATGTTATTCTTTTTCTATTCTAATTCCTTGCCCTGGTTTGTAGTGACACCCCTACCCCTCAGTAGTTATCCCGGTCTGGCCTCTTCCTAGTCTGGGAGCACCGGAAGAGTTTTACTCTGCGACCCTGGACTCCTTCCCCCTCCAGACCAACACCACCTCTGACCGACCACAGGGAACCTCCCCCAGCGCTCCCCTTGGTCACACATGTACATATAGGTCTGCACCAGAGGGGAAGATCTCATTTCCAAGGGGGCCTGTTCTACTAATGATTGTCCAGAGCCATCCAAAGTCTATCAAAAACTCTGAACCTACATCCCACCCGAACCCTAACCCCAACCCTAACCCAAACACTAACCCTAACCCTAAACCCTAATAAGCTTCATTATTAAACCTCAATAAGCTTCATTATTAAGTTTAACTATACATATGGGGGCCATTGAAAATTATAATGAAATTATAAAATATAAGGAAGTGGTTATAACCCAGCCCACACAAAGTCAGGTTGGGACAGCATTAAACATTGATACAGCGTTTTTATGATGCATAGAATCATTATAAAAAATCTCTCAAATAAGGACTGGTCATAGTGTATAGTGCAAAAAATTGGCCACTTAATTGCTAAAATGCCTGTGGTGCGAGATCCCTTTGCTCTAACCTAACCCTAAACCCTAACTCTAAACCCCAACCCCAACCCCTAACCCTAAACCCTAACCCTAATCCTAACCTCTAACCTAACTCAAACCCGAATTCTAACTCTAACGCCAAACCCCAAACCCCTGACCCTAAACCCTAACCATAAACCCTAACCTAACCCTAAACCCTAACTCAAACCCTAACCCAAACTCTAACCCCTAACCCAAACCCTAACCGATGCTTGCAGGTTTAATACTACCTGTTTCTGTTAAAAATGTCTATGCAATACCATGTTTATACTATTTTACTATGTCCATTCAAAACTTGACCTTGAGTTACATTTACTTTTGGTAGAAATGGCGATTGAGCCGAAAACCATAAATAGAGATCTAAAACAAATTTTTTTCTTCTGAAACAGGGTGAACTAGAAGAATCAGGTTAAAATGCTAAAATTAAATTGTCTAGTGAAAAATTTTTTATATTGTAAAACAGATAAAAAAACTGCATGAAGTTAACATGAAGGTATTTTTTTACATTTCATCCTCAGACACTGCAGGCAAACCTAACACAGAACTCTTTAAACTCTTATCAGTTGATAGAGAAGTTTTTTGAGCGGAAAGTGTGGGAGCAGGTGAGATAACAAAGAAATAAATACCCAATTGAGGTTTCAAAACTTACATTTTATTGTTTTTGTTTCCTGAAGAAAGTGTTCAATGGAGAGAAATATGGAGCTGTCACTCTCATCACGTCATACAAACGTTCATATAACAAACTGCATGTAGAGGTTCTCAACGCAGTGAATCTGATTCCTCTCGACTCTAATGGTAAGATTGCACGGTCTCCTTTCATTATGCAGGGTACTTTCTTTAAAGCTTTATATGCATATTTTCAATGCATTTAGAATGAAAAGTTGGACTCATCTAAATGAGCACTGCCCATTTTATAACTTTGCTATGCGATCTTTATCTCAAAAAACATATTTCAATCGGCTAAAATTTTTTACTTTCCCCACCCACCATTATGCTTTCACCAAGCCCCCTTCTGAGCAAAAACCGCCTAGTGGTCAGAACCTAATGAAACATCTGTGCGAAGCATCTGTTTTAGATCTATATTAACATGACCAAGTGAATACATTTGTGTAAATGGCTGTATGTGATGTAGTAGACCCACACTCTTGAGCCAGATGTAGTCAAATTATGAACCACCAAGGCTCCTTTCATATGTTTCTTTGTTAGTTAAAACGTTGTGATTTGTCTGAAATTGTTAATTGTTCATAGGTATACACAGGGGTGCTGATGGCCAAATGGGTGCCCTGAGACTAAATGATGCAGCATTAATTAGGTTTTTGAATGTCCTTGGATGGCATTTTTAAACCATTTGGTTTAAATGGCATTTGGCTTTCTTAAACCAAAGTATTGGCTCATATTGGCTGGTGAAAGAACTATTTGAATTATTGTAAGTTTAAAAAAATTGGTTTAAGAAATTGAAAATGTAAATTTGTGATTACCCTGACAGTGACAATTATTGTTTGGGGGTTTGATTCACTGTAAAACCAAGGTTAATTTATGAGGCAACTTGGAATATTAAATGCCTTGGGGTCACGACACATTATTAACATCAACAGCCGACAAAGAGTCAGAGTGAAGCACAGGTTTCTTATAACAAAGGCTGTTTTCAGACTCTGTGTTTGCCCTACTTGGAAATAGGAGGCATTTGCATTAATCTGAGTGGGTGATGTGCAGTGGAGGAAATTACAGACACTGATGATTTTGTCAAGCTTTTTTGAGCTCTCAAAAAAAATGAATGATAGTAAATAGGTCAGGCATGTCCCTGCTGATAACACTAAAACAAGGTAGAAAGCTCTAAAACAAATATTTTTGAAAGTGAAATCTGTGGCATTTCTGAAACCAAAAGTAAAGAAACAGCTTTCCAGTCGCTCAGTTTGTAGAGCATTGTGCTAACAACGAAAAGGTTGTGGGTGCTTGAGGTAAGCAAGAACTGACAAAAAAAAGTAAATTCATTCAAATGTAGTCTTTCATGTTACAAAGACATTTTAATAATGTAAACATGTAAATATTAATGTAATTCTTTTTATTCCTAATAAAGGTGAAATTATCTTCTGTTTAATTTTGAAGAAAGATAATTTCCTGAAAAGTCAACTGATTTTGTTGTCAATGGGTGAGAATAAAATCATTAAATTAATAGAAATATAAAAAGACATGTGCTACGGACCCCTCTATATAATCTCTATATTCATGTAAATGTTATTAATTCCAACAGAGTTGGGACTTTTCTAACTGGGACATGTTTTTGTCAAAATTTCAAGAATGTGTGATAGAATATAATGGTTGATGTAAGTGCCACATTTCTCACTAACCGTTTTTGTTGTCTACTTCCAAACAAGAAGTCGTCAAAGTAATCACATCATAAACCTAATCAACTTCCTGAAAACTAGCTGTTAAAAAAAATGAAAGTTTACCATAACCACTGACCTGAGATCAGAATTTATGACTATGATTCAAGGGAGACCAACTGATTATCTCAATGTCAACACCAACCGCTCCTAAACAATTCGCCTCTCACCCAATGTGCGCTGCACCCCGGTGACCCCGAAAGGGAATAAGCAGGTTGGAAAATGACTGAATATCATCAAATGCATGTGTCAGGATGGAAAGAGTAGTGGAAGCTAGGCTAAGAAGGTAAGTGGATATTTATGAGCAGCAGTATGGCTTCATGCCCAGGAAGAGCACTACTGATGCAATTTTTGCTCTGAGAATGTTAATGGTGAAGTACAGAGATGTTCAGAAGGAGCTGCACTGCGTCTTTGTGGATTTAGAAAAAGCATATGAGAGGGTGCCGATAGAGAAGCTATGGTCCTGTATGAGGATGTCAGGAGTGGCAGAGAAGTACGTCAGAGTAGCTCAGGATATGTATGAGAGAAGTAAGACAGCAGTGAGATGTGCTGTAGGTCAGACAGAGGAGTTCAAGGTGGAGGTGGGGCTACATCAAGGATCAGCTTTGAGTCCCGTCTTATTTGCTATGGTGATGGACAGGTTGACAGATGAGGTCAGACAGGAATCTCCGTGGACAATGATGTTTGCAGATCACATTGTGATCTGAGAGCAGGTGGAAGAACACCTGGAAAGTTGGAGGTCAGCTCTAGAAAGAAGAGGAAAGAAAGATGATTCGCTGTGGTGACCCCTAAACTGGGAACAGCTGAAAGTAGAAGATAAAGAAGCATGTGTCAGGAAACATTTTAGCAGTATGGCTGGACGGGTTTGAGAGGTCGAAATTATCAACGCTAGACCAAAATTTGTGCCGTTACATATGCCATAGTCATATGTAGTGGTTGTAGCTTTTAAGGGACCTGCAATCAGCCTTTTGGGGATCTTTAATCTTCTTAAAGTATTTTTACTCATTTTGCAGGTTCCAGTGACCCATTTGTCCAGCTGTCTCTTGAACCAAGGCATGTGTTTCCCCAGATAGAGTCTCGATCCACCAAAATCAAGAACTGTGAACTCAATCCACTGTTTGAGGAATCTTTTGAATTGTAAGTACAGGCTCTCCCTGTTTAACATCTTGATTCATAAGTGTCTTTGTTTAAGTTTTATTTGTGAAGCTTTGTTTCTGAAGACTGAAAACGTAGACAAGTGTGAATTCAATTATATTTTATTGATCAATATATTTTGATCATGTACATTTTTAAAGGTCCACTAAACTCAACATTTTTTAAAAAAAAAACAAAAACAAATTTAGCATCTTGGAAAATGTGAATATTGTGAAAAGGTTCCTCATTGAAGATAACTGGTGCCAAATATCTCAAAACACCCGCAAAGGCCTTGAAATGGTCTCTCAGTCAGGTTCTGTAAGCTACCCAACCACGGGCAAGACTGCAGACTTGACAGTTGCCCAAAAGACCAAAAAGGTTTGTGACCTGATTGGTGCATGTGTTCACTGTAGTGTGTCCTGTTCTCTGGAACAGTCTTGTTTCATTAGAGCAGTGCCAGTCTCCCGGAGCATGTCTGCTCCTCACCGTGCTGGATCATGATACTCTGCGGAGTGATGACTTTGAAGGTGAAGCGTTTCTCTCACTCAAGGCCGTACCAGGGATTGGTGGAGGATCGAATAATCCAGAACCAGCACAGATACGCTTACCTTTAATGCACCCCAAACCCAATAGTAAGTCATTTCCTGTTACTAAACGAGCAACTAAATAATCTTGTATAAACGACAACAATTAAAGGCTTTCAAAATGATTTACCTGTCCTTATTTGTGTTCTCTTTTATTTTATAGGTGAAAATACCTTACGGATCCTAGAAGGAAGGAAGGGTGAGAAGGAAGCACAAGCCTTTGTGAAACTTCGCCGACTGAGAGAAAAGAAATCTCAAGAAGCCTGAGAAGAAATAAATCATCAACGAAGCACGAACATTATTCGTTCTTTACCCATTTCTGTCTATTATTAACTATGTAAAACCCATAATTAAATTTCATTTTATTCCATATGATGCATATGTAATGGTTTTCTTAAAAAAACACAGTATTTTCATCCAAAAATATATTTGTTTATTATTGTCTTACAAAAATCAGACTGAAACACTGAAATGAACTAAAATGAGCACGTATCTGCAAACACAGTGAAGCCGTTTCAGAGTCCAGCTGTGTTCACACTGCCTTCCTAATAAACATAGCTTATGGCTGCTCACATGTTTGATCAGTGCACAGGAATCTAAGGTTGTTATGAATTCAGAGGCGGCCGTCACACACTTTACTAAACAGACAAATTATTCAATCAATGATGTATTAAACAAGCACATTATAGGAATCATAGAAGAGTGTGTTTGCCCTTCCGGTTTTCCATTCCTTTGAGAAATATAACCTGAGAATGAAAAGCTAGAAACCAATTTGTTTTGTGTCCATAGAAATTCCCATGTAAAACTATGTACTTCCTATGTTTCTCCAACAACATCCAGAGAAGGCTATTCCAGCAGCACTGAAGACACCCAACACGTCTCTTCTGTAAACATCTCAGAACGATCGCTGCACACACTGATTTAGCAATACGGATTGTCTGCCTGTGTATGTTTTGTGTTACACCTTATTAAATAAAGTATATTACAACGAATCAACATTTGGCATCCTGATGTTTAGTTTAATAGTTCCACAAGAGACTTTACTCAAAATATAAATCTACTAATCAACTCGGTAAATCCAAGATGCTGGTCACTATTTTGCTACCAGAACTTTTGCAAACCTACTTTTAAATGATTTTTTTGTAAAGGCACATGCCACCTTTATGACCTGACTGTGAGTAGGGTAAATAATAAAATACTAGATGTCTTAATTGCCTTTTTATTCTAATAAACATGTCATATTAGCCTTAATTTGCCTTTAAAACCTAAACGAGCTCAATACAATTTCAGGAAATGATCTTTCTTCAGAATACAAGACTGATTTCAAACTCCACTTTTTATGAAAATCTGCTTATTCCCCAACTTAGGTTTAGATCGTTTGGAATCCGGTCTGCATCTAACGTAGCTTTGAATCTGATTAAACTAGTAGCATTTCCATTAGAAATGATTAAAAACTTTTTGATATTTAAAGCTCAACATGTCTACGATTATACTGTTTGCCAAAACCAATGAGAAACCAAAAGTAGGTCATTTTCAGGGAACTAAAAAGACCCATCTACTTTACTAATTAGGGGACTGTGGTTTGTGCAACGGTTTGTTGTTTTTTTTTTTGCACATAATTTAACCACAGAAGTCGTGATTAAATAGTAATAGTGAAACTTATCTTTTCAAAGGAAATTGCACTGGTCTCATCAGATTGCTAAACTGTAATCTACAGTAGCAGAGAGGTGCAATGCAAATTTACAAGAATTTACCATGACTCTAAGTGGAAATGTGCATGTGGTGACGATCACTTCCACTCTAAAAGTATTTAACTCACTTTTTATTGAAAACGAATGCATACAGGTGTCTGCCATTTGAGATCAGACATCAATGAGCACTTTATGTGTGCTAAAGCTGGCTAAAACATCAATGTTGTGAACAAATGGACCTGTACACGTTTATTTACAATAAAAAAAATCCTTTTGCACTGAAAAAAGTGAGCAGGTGATTGCAACGTTTCCACTTCGATTGCTGAATTTGCTAAAGTATTTCGGAATTTGTACATGTGTTTTCTAAAATGTAAATATGTTTAAGAACTTAAAGTGTTTCACATTATGTAAATTTGAATTGAAACCTCTCAGCCATCGTAGTCATCATATGAACTGGAACATGAATAGTTTCCAAAACGCAAAAACACAACTTAACACTGAGGGAAACCTGTAGGCCACATCTTAAATAAAACATGGAACTGATGAAAACATAGTGACAAATGATTTAAGAAGATGTTAAAAAAGTGGTCCCAGCGTCAGCTAGAGTGAAAAATGTAGGGTGACCAATAATACCAGCTCAAGTGATCCACGCTTCTAGTTAAAATAAGGCTGAGGTGTTTCCATTACTGTCGGGTTTCCTCAGAGAGTCCATATGAGATGCTCTAGTGTTATTTATGATTATGACGGCTGTATATTCATGCCCTGCTGGTGTTCAGAGCACAGGGGGCATTCTGTTGACGTGGCGCATCGCTCACAGTGCAGGCCGTGTTGGCAAGGCAATGTCACAGATCCCAGTTCATCACAAGAAACACAATATAACCTCTGCTTCCTGAACACAGCCTGAAAGGAGGAAGAAGACAGAGAATGAAAGAGACATGGGTGAGTCACATGTCTGGATGAAAGGTCTGAAGCCTCATTTATAAAGGTTGCGTATGTACAAAACTGCCCCCAAAAGTGCGTACTCCTCTTTTTGTGCAATGTTTCATATTTATAAAAACATCAAAGTTTGCTTATCCTTATGTAGAATATGAACTGTGAGTGCGTAAACTTCTTTGGCGTACTGTGGATATTTGAGGTATTAGTGATGTCTAGTGGACATTTCAATCATTGCACCTTAATTCGAAAAGTATAATTTAAAAAAAAAAAAGACGTTATGACTTTTAAATGTTATGACCTTATATCAAAACAATCTTGAAAATGACATTTAAAAAATGCTATGTCAATTTGACAAGCAACACTAAAAGTATGTCTGGGGAAAAAACATCATTTGGGAGAGATAAAGCAATACTAATTATGGTAAGTTGTCAAGGTGTTAAGAATAACTGGGATTGCTAAACGTATAAAGAATGCCTTGACCCTTGTGCCCAAAAGTTACAGAATGGCACTGTTGCCATTACTTTTATTGAATGAACATATCTATATATATCTATATCTATCTACATATCTACATATCTATCTATCTATCTATCTATCTATCTATCTATCTATCTATCTATCTATCTATCTATCTATCTATCTATCTATCTATCTATCTATCTATCTATCTATCTATCTATCTATCTATCTATCTATCTATCTATCTATCTATCTATCTATCTATCCATCCATCCATCCATCCATCCATCCATCCATCCATCCATCCCTCCCTATCCATCCATCCCTATCTATCTATCTATCTATCTATCTATCTATCTATCTATCTATCTATCTATATATATATATATATATATATATATATTTTTTTTTTTTTTTTTTTTTTTAAACAAATGCAAACACTAAATGGCAAGTACACATGTGAGATCTTGTACATGCGGACACAAACTGTACATACAAGAAAGAATAAAGGCCGAAACCTAAATGACGAAAAAATTAAATAAATAAATTTCATGTTGTTGGGTCTAGGAGTCCTAACGTTTTTCTTTTTCATACATTTCACAGCATCAAAGAAACATAAAAGTTCCCTCTTACAGGTCACTTTCGGTGTTACTTGATGACAAATGGACATATTTGTCATCAAGTAAGAATATGTGAGGATATGTATTTTGTGACCGTAATGATCTCTTGGCGAATGATGATATGACTAATAAGCCGATTTAAATCCATGAGGGCGGTTCTCTTGGATTTATGTTCCAATGTGGGTCCAGCACTTCAGAGGCAATTCCTATCTAGGTCTCCACCTCCCCTTGAAGAATTTTGATTTCTATTTTAGAGAAATTCAGCTTTATAACTCTAAGCGGAAACCCATACGCACTGAACTTGCGTCCAGAGTTTATAAAATGAAAATCGCTTGCAGGTGTGCGTACGAATGGTCTTATAAGTCTTTTTTTATAATAATTTTTAGTTTCGCACACAAATTTCACATTTTTGTTGTTAGTTTTAGCAGGATTCTACGCCCTTGTTTATAAATGAGACCCCTGGTTAGTTACTCTTTTTCTAGTAGTGCTTTTTCTAGTAGTTCAGACTTGACTATTGTATAGACAATACATTCCTACATAATACATTCTATACATAATAACTACGATTCATACCAGGGTTTCAAGCTACGTGTGACAGATGATACTTTGAGCATCTGTCTGATGTAATTGGTTGTTCAAGCACCTGCTGTAATCCAACAAATTCCCTCACTTTGTGCAAGTGCACATATATGAATTGATGCAGGTTACGATTTTTTTTTTAAATTTGGTGAATTTATAAAAATAAAATCATTGTTTATTTTACAGAAAATATTCCGTGTTTATAGCATCTCTTTCACACATACCGAAAACTTTTTTTTTAGATTCAGCCAGTCGACAATTAGAAATTCTACCGTTGCTAACGAAACATCTACAAAAACAACTAAGTCAAAGTAATATGAATTGTTAGTTGAAATGAAATGAGATGCTTCAAGTTTGCTCATAAATAGGGGAGTTACCTGCTCTACGCTCCGCAGGCTGGAGCAGATCTGTGTCCGCAGGTTGCAAATGGCACTCAGAGGCAGTGTGTGCAGGAGCTGAAGCTGGTGGAGCTGAAGATGAGGGTTTTCTGCATGTCTGAGACACTCCAGCGTCTCCTGCAGAAGAGAAGCCTGTGTCTGCGCCTCAGCTTCAGCCTGCCGTGCACGCTCAGCCTCAAGACTCAGACGCCCTGCCATGAGGCGAGCTTCCTCCGCCTCTGCCTTCAACACCGACACAGACTGCAGCATGAAACAGTAAAAGTGGAGTGAGCTTATGTGAATTAAGAGGTGGTTTTGTAATGTTCCGCATAGATTCTCATCTGAAAAAAATACTAAAACTTTATAAGTTAACATGAGATAAAAGTTATGGGCAAGTAAAATAAAATCTAAAAAAGTTGAAAACAGTCTGACCTGTGCCATCTGTCTCCAGCTGTGGTCCCAGTGTTTGAGCACCCTGTGCGCCTCCTCCACTTCCTGTTTAAGACGGGACACCTCACCAAACATACCTCCTGCAGAGAGTAAAGCAGGAGGGGTACCCGGAGAACCCTGGCCAGTAGAAAAATGCTCCCAGATACTGCTGCTCATGCCATTTAACCCTACAAAATAAAAAAAAAAGTCTAACTTTGACAGGTTGTTTTGGGATTACACAGTTTCTAAATACAAATGCACTGTAAAAGTAAAGAAATTGACAAAATTGTGAGCAGTGCCGCAGCTCCCTGCATGCGGAATGTATAGGCCTCCAATTATGCTCACAATTTGTAAAAATAAAGCATAACAATAACAGTATATATTGAAAATAAAGTACTATTGATATGCATATATCTGTGTGCATATTATAGATCTAAAATATTTTTATATTATAAAGTTGTATAAATTCGAGGTTGAATCCAGTTTCTTATCGACTCTACCGGTTCACCTTACACAGGACTTCCGGAATGCAGTGGAATGCATGCGTTTTTATTTACGCCTTGTTTACTGGGTTTCTTGTTCACGCCGGGTTTACCGTTTCATTTTCAAGCTTTGAAGAGTGTGTGTGTGTGCTGTTATGAAGTCAAATATCACAGTGCCCTCTCTACTCTAGTTTATAAAAACATTAAAAAGATATTGTTTTATATTACACTTATTTTATACACAGTCTATTCATAGAAGTTAATTAATGCGAAATATTTAACTGCGGTTCTATTTGTTAAATCTATTTACCCCAGAACACTGACACATTTGATGGCCTGTTTAACTGTGCTTGCAGGTTCTATTTCTTTCTCCCTTTGTAGTAAGTACTATTATCTGCCAGAATCAAAAATACAGTATAAGAATATTTTACAGTGGAATTGTTCGAGTTATTCCATTTTCAACTTTTATTTTTTTTAAATGTAACGTTTATTGAAATTGTGTGCTGGGCGCATATTCAGGTTCCATTTTTCAATTTCTTTTTTAAATGCATAAAAACTCTTTATATCATTATAGTAAAAATTATTGCCTCTCAAAATTCTAACTTTAAGAACACTTTACTGTAGCATTTTTGAGTAGCATTCCATCTTTAACCTGGCTGTTTTGGTACATTTATTAAAATTGGGTGTTGGGAACATTTTCAGGGGAACCATAGTACATTTCCGCTTATGGCTCCCATTTGGCCAGCAGCTGCCCTGATTGTTAGCCATGTTAAGGCTGGTTGCAGAAGTTTATGGATCGCTGCTGTGATTGTATGGAACTTGTATGGTCAACAAAATATAGACACTTGTGTCTTCCTCTAGATCAGGGGTAACCAACTAAAGTTTAAAGAGGTCCAGAAAATGTCCTGAAAATCATGATGTCTAACTGTTCACTGCAATATATTATTAAGTAGTTTGCATGTAATCAATACATGAAAGAACAATCAAAAATATTTTGACAAGAGCATTGTTTAGTGACGTCAAACTGCATGTTTTTTGAAACGTCAAACTCTATTTTCTGAAATAAAAAGAAATATGGCTTGAGTGGATATGTGTGTTCAAAACCTTTTTGTCTCAAAATGGGGTTTGACTAAGGCTCTTGTAGTAAATGCTTGTTTCTAGTTTAGTCCCAGTGGGTGATTTTTAGTGCTCACAAATACAAGGTTATCAAGATTTGGTCCTGTGTTAACCTTTGACAGTGTTTATAGCTCAACAATTAAATCAGTTAACATAAAAAAAATGAACTTAGTTCATGGAAGGACCAACACACAACTTCCAAAGCAGACATTTATCTATCTGGAAATGGAATAAACAGCCATGGAGTGGGGCCTGGTTTAAATAAAGGCCTATTTAAAAAAAAAAATAACTTTCAGGACTTTTAAAATAGCTTTTAGCCAGTTTTTAGAATTCTTTAAAATACATTTATAACAACGCACCCAAAGAACTATGAGAGGTCCCCAAAAAACTGCTCTCTGATTGGCTGGGTTGAGGCAGCTGTGCTGAGAGGAATGGAGGGTGGTGGGCTCTGATTGGTGGAGAAGGTGAGGGTGATCTGAAAGGAGAAGGGCTACTGAGGGAGCCGGGAATGTTGACGGGTGCCGAACTCTGTAGCTGACTGCCTCCTGGGTAAAAAAGGAAAAGGGACTACTGAAAAACTATTACAAGGTCAGTTTACAAAGCTAAGATTGTTAGTAAATGTTTCACTGACCCAACATGAGACCCATGCTGGGAAGAGCTGAACCCTCCAAACTTTTCTCGAGTGCTGAGACTCCAAAGTCATTCAGGTCCAGATCATCCAAAGCAGATTCTGTTGCGGAGGAGAAACAAACACTGAGAGATGTACTCTATTGTAAATGCTGCATCAGTGCGCACAACGACTGCGTATAAAAACATCTCCTCAATCCCTTACCCACAACGGACTCCACTGTGTCACTGGTGGGATAGAACGGGAGCGCATTGGCATTCATGCCTGAAGGAGGACCAGGAGGTGCAGGACTTGGGGGTGTGGCTGCTAGGCTGGAAGGAACACTAGATGACATACTGAGAGGGCTTCCAACAGGTAAAAACACCAGAAGATCCTAAAAATGAGTGAAAAAACATCACCAAGAGCCTTGAATATGTTTTAATGAGTGTCTCCTGTACCTGTTTACTGTGTAAGGAGGAGAAATCTCTGCTGCGATGCTCCAGGGATAAACCTTTGTGTTTAGCCTGTAGAATTACAAATAGTTTAACTCTTAAATAGACTAGGCCAAGAGCTTTAGAAAAATCAGGTGAAAACTAAAACAAAGATTTTACACTGTTTAGTAATCACATATCTAGCAAAATGGATGTAGGGGGTATTCCAATTTATTATATATTTCATGGGGCTGTGGGGTAGCTCTGCTTCCTCAGCTAAAACATTTTTCAGGTTTATTGGAAACTCAAAATTCCCCTCGAGAATGAATGTGGTCTTGAAATGGATGGGTGTCTCTTCCAGATTTTACCCAATGTGAGCTGGAACCAGCAGACCCTTTATGACACAGGAGTAACCTGGTGGATGGCTGGATGGTCAGCATAACGTTGGATGGATCGATTGATGGATGCACAGTATAGTGATGGATGGATGGATGGATGGATGGATAATAGTGGTGTAAGTTACCACAAAAAAAATTTCCATTCAGCAAAAAACATGACAGATTCCCTGATTTTTTTTATTTATAAAAACCCAACAACAAAATCGTATGCTCTTTGTCTTTCTTTTAAATACAGTGATGGAGGTAAACAAATGAGCACATTTTGTTGTAGGACATTTAGCTTTGCCCAACTGCAATTCATTTTAGAACCATTATAATGCTCCAGTTGTACACACAACATAAAAACACCTTTTTCAAATACTCAATATACATTTAAAAGGTATTAAATCAGTTTAAGATTAAAAAATATTTTAAAACACAGCTCATTTTACAAATAAAAAAGTAAAATAAACAAGTGAAAAAGCTTTACCTGGTCTTCCCTCTCAAACCCAGGAGCTTTACCATAACTGCCCTCTCCTAACCGGTCCTCCACACTCGAGGGCTCCTCAAACATGAGCCTTCCCAGCAGTCCCTGCTCTGAAGTGGCACCCAGACTGATGTCTTCAAGGGGCGCCGAGAGAGGTGGTGATGAACACTGTGTAGTTAGCAGCTCATCACTCACACACATTTCTGTCAAGCAAAAAAATGGCAATTGACATTTCTTGGCAGCAACAAAAATTGTTTAGTTAAAGACATTGTATCAAGCATAGCCTTACTTTCTAAATGAGCAAACGCGCAGAAGGGCCCTCTGGGACACGTCCCGCTCTGCTGAATATCATTGCATTTGGTGGATTTGTAGATCTAGAAGACAATGAAAACTAGATTTTAAAGTTTGCACGCAAACTTCGATGTTGGCTTGCGTTGGTACCGTTAATAGCTATTTTTTTAAATGTTGTCAATTCCGCAACAATAACATAATCCAACCCCCATGTCTCTATGATTCTCATAAGCTGAGATAGGTACATGCAATATTGGTTGCTATGGTAACCAGTCTGGTTGCTATGGAGGTGTCAGTGACCTAACATATTGTTCCCCATGTCAACACGAGTAAAATACACCAACCCCCATGTCTCTATGACTTTCGTAAGCTGAGATAGAGATACGCCATATTGGTTGCTATGGTAACAGTGTGGTTGCTATGGAGGGTTCGCTGACCTAATATATTGTTCCCCATATGAATACGAGTAAATTACAGCAACCCCCATGTCTCTATGATTTTCTTGAGCTGAGATAGGTACATGCAAATTGGTTGCTATGGTAACCAGTCTGGTTGCTATGGAGGGGTCAGTGACCTAACACATTGTTCCCCATGTCAATACATCAACCCCCATGTCTCTATGACTTTCCAAAGCTGAGATTGAGCTGCGCCATATTGGTTGCTATGGTAACCAGTTTGGTTGCTATGGAGGGGTCGCTGACCTAATATTGTGCTCCCCATATCTATACGGGTAAAATACAGCAACCCCCATCTCTCTATGATTTTCCTAAGCTGAGATAGAGACATGGCATATTGGTTGCTATGGTAACCAGTCTGGTTGCTATGGAGGTGTCATTAACATAATATGTTCCAGCTGTCAGTATGGGTGAAGCTTACCAGCCCCCAAGTCTCTAGCATTTTCCTAAGCTAAGATAGAGATGTGGCTATATAGTTACTATGGTAAACAATTTGGTTGCTATGGAGGAGTTAGTGACATCATGTTGTAATCTACTTTTCATTTAGAATAATATAAAGCAACCCCCATGTCTCTACTGTGTTCCGTTAAGAAGATATTTGACATTGAAAGTTATGTCAAAAAGTGGGTGTGGCTTAAGTAATTTATGTTAATTCACAAGCAATGATGGGCTGGATAAGTAATTTGCTTCCTTAATGCTTGTATGACTTTCCAGTGTCAATCAATTACAGAAGCTCTTTACATTAGGATCTATGGGGTTCATGCTCCATTCATTTCAATGGGCCATTGAGAGTCAATGAGACACCTTTGACCTACTTATTTGAAATCAGCTTGCACCTGGAGTTATCCACTGCCAGATTTTCAAACGAGTCAGCTGACTCAACTGTCAGATTTTCAAACGATGGCAAATCTGCTGGAGAAAATCCGATTTCCATGCCTCAAACAAATAAAGATTATAGAAGAACCGTAAGACATATTGAAATGATTCTTTCTTTGTCAGAAGCAGAAGACCCTAACGAAGAGAATGCTGTAACTTTTGTGAAGGTGTGGTTAGAAATAAAAAAAATTATGGCGAGCTACAAATAGCCT
>SRMA01027058.1:149563-167230 GCA_007224835.1 Danionella cerebrum | reverse complement strand
TGTTATAAAACAAAAAAAAAAAAAAACAATAAAACCATTTTATCTCAAAAAAATTGAGACACCAACATGGTTTCAAGTGCAAGCGCAGACAGATGGAGAGACTCTTCTGAGAACGCATCACGGGGGTTTCTCTTACTTGCGCTACAGAACAGCACTTTCCACGTAATAAACATTATTTCTTTTACGACACCTTCACTCTAACATTTGTTATAGTACATTATTAGTAAGCTATACATAATATTTCGCTTTATTTAAAACTGATTTAAAGTGTTTTAAAGCGCATCAGCCCCTTTTTGCACTGGAAGATAGGAGCGTCAGACTAAACTAGCGGATAATAGAGCAGAACTGCTTGGGGTTGTTCGTATCTCAAATTTTTCTTTGCATTTGTATCTCGGGGTACCACTGTACTTGGAATATAAAGTTACCTTCCAATTAGATGCTACAAGGTATCCATAGCATTTCATATTTTTCTTGCTAGAGATGAATGAACAGGAATACCTCTGGGTGGAACTGCTGCTCAGTCCGTGTGTGGCAGTACTGACAGGCCTCTCCCCCCTCACATTTGCTGGGGTCCCCCCACTCATCGCTATGCTTGACTGAAGGGCACGGCAGGGCTCTGGTATTCCAAACACACACACATCACACCAAACATTGTCATTCAGGTCATCATCTCCATCCCTGTGATATGAACACGGGGTCCATTTCATTTCAGTCCTACCCCTACAACTCTTGAAAGTGAGTGGCAAGCCTTACACAGCTTCATTATACACAGTGAGTAAGGTAACAAGGTATTTGTACTTTGTCACTTGACATCTCTGATGGAACTGTTTCTTAATGTATTTATGTTTCACACGTTTTGAATGCTTATAGGATGCAAGTGATAAATGTTAAACAGAGACTGCACACATTCTGGACCTCTGACCTTGAGCCTGCACCTTTGAATAAACAGTTTGAAAACCACTCAATGTACATAAGAACCTTAGAGAGAAGTTGGCATGTTTAAATGGGGTTGATGTAAAACCCTCATACCTGTACTTGTGCTTGTGAGGGCTCCTTCTGCGGTCTTTGCTGTTGTGGTAGTAGGGGCATGCGTAGCCCTGACGGCACAGCCGAGGGGGCTTCTTGCACAGCTCAGTCTTGTAGTGGGAGAGCACAAAACTATTGTCTGCAGAAGAGCAAATGAGGACATAAATACCATGAGACACTTTAATTGTGTTAGTATAAGAAGAGGCTGGTTTCACCTTGCCAGCGTGGATCCTCACTCAGTATCTTCTCAATGAGTGCAGTGCTAGCCACGACACCTGACTGTCCTTCTCCAGATGACCCCTCAACCAATCCTGCGCCAACTTGGCCTTCTAGCACCTGGACCTCTCTAATCAATCACAAAAATTGCATTTATTTTAGTTTAAAGGCAGTGTGTGTAATTTCTCATCATTGTGTTTGGCTTGTCAAATGTCATCCCTCCTAAACGTATTCTTCCGTCTCGCGTCCAGATTTCTGACACAATTTCATCCAAGAGCGTTCAACCTATAACCACCAGACTTTGCACAGAGCTCCTAGGTGTTCTGACTCAAAGTAGCTGTATCGTTTCAGACTGGTACAACTAAACGAATCCTGGGAAATCGCAGAGAATGCTGGGAGGAAATTTGACTTTGCACAGGGTCTTTGCAATGCTGTAACACAAACTGAGAAACATCAAACTAACCACACTTATGAAGGTTATCAGTCTGTGCAAGAATACACAACACACTAAGCAAAAAGTTTCACCAATAACCAACGAAAGTCCATGCCTCTATCTCAGCTTTGGAAAGTTATAGAGACATGACGTGGTTGATTTTAATCCTATTGACATGGGAAAAATGTTGTATGTCACTGATCGACATCTCATTTTCAGAAAACAAGAACATGGTATAAACATCACTCAAAGTGAGAAGTGTAACTTAATGATTATTCCCTAGCAACCAGATTGTTTACCTTAGCAACTGATTTTGAAGGTCTATATCTCTTTAAAAATGAATAGGGTAAAGTTTATAGCCTTAGTAGTCACAATTTCTTTTAACACTTTTACGAGCCAACATCAAAATTTGCTTGGAAGCGTTAGCCTCCTAGCTATCAATTTTGTAGCTTTAATAACAACTCCCACAAAAAAATTATAAACATACCTGATGTCAAACACAGGGCTCCGGAGGTCATGTGACCCATGGGCAAAGGCACAATGAGGGCCGTTTTTACTGCAGTGACCCTTGCCATCAGTCTCATGGATACAGGAACCTGTCTTATAGTATCGCAGGTGATACCGCCGCTCGGTATCTCCAGCAGTACGGTGAAGAAATGAACACCTAAAAAAGTGGTGCATTAATTTACTAATATATTTTAAAAAATTAAACTGCTATGGAGCGATTAAAAAAAAACTGCATTACATTTAATTTGTTAAAAAAAAAAGTGCACGTATCCCACCATGGGGTGGCAAAATAAATTATATGCAAAAAAGTTTCTGACAACTTATATGCTTTGTCTATTTCTAAACTACACACCGTTGTGTCCCTCCCTACTATTCAATAGGATACCCCTCACCCCCATCTCTAAGAAAATAGAAATATTTCTACTAATATTTAACCACAAAGTTGGTATACATGACATTTCTCTAGTGTTGTCTAGTTTTATTAAATAATTACACATTAAAACACATTTACGTATAGTTTGAGAATGCATTACAATAAAATGTCATTCATTAATATGACATTGTATTATCTTACATCAAGCTTCTGTGAGTGAAAGTTGATTAACATTAACAATAAGTGTTTTAAATAATAATAATTATATTTTCCTCTAACAGAATCCTCCTGAGCAGTATTTGTTTTAATTTATTAAAATGTATAGCATATTTTAAAGTTATGTAATCATGTTTGTGTAACTACATTAATCAAAGTATTGTGCTGTTAATACTGGTACCTTAATCGGTCATTGAAAGGTGACATTGCACGACCAAAAACCAAAGTGCATTGTGGGTTGTATAACAACATTGTCGTAAGGTGTGTTCATTGTGATCAGCTGCGGTTTGTTCTTATTGTCCAACTAATTAAACGTGTTTAATAACATACAAAAAATGTGTGGTCATAAAGTTTTAACCAATAGCTATTTGAAAAAAAACTGTAATTACAAAAAGGATGAATACACGCCTTCACTTTATGTATGTAGTTATGTGCTAAAACCCAGTAACACAAAAATACTTCACAGTTCACAGTAGGAAAATTCATTTTCCAGAGCGACACATGTGTAGGTTTTGCTACCCAGTTAGATTTACCTGCGCTCACGAACATTAAAAGTATGTTTTCCAATTTATAATATTACAGCGCTATTATTTTTTATAATATTATTATTATTATTACTATCAAAGTTATAGTGTGTTTTTAACATTTTCTTTGTTATCTGCAGTGATAAATAAAAAAAAATCGAAAAAAATCTATCTAAAAAAACTTTTTTTTGGGCCATATTGCCCAGCTCTGATGGTCCTCATTGGGTACCATTGGAAAACATTGTATTTTCACAAAATAAAAACATGCTTACTCATCTCCATCCGAACACGTCCCTGTACTCTCATCATATTTAACACAGTAGATGTCAGGGCTGTAGTTAAATGTGCCATCCCGTCTGCGGATGGGCCTGCGTCGGCGCTGATTTAGGAAGTGCCAGTGGAAGCAGGTGAAGGGCCGGTGCTGAGTGCACTTGTGCTGTACGAAAAGAGGACACTGTTCTGTCCTGAACTCCTTCAGGTATCTGAACAAGCACACATGAGGAAAGATTAGAGGATTCTTCTTTAAAGCACAATACATTATCTATGATTCTTCTTTCATACACAAACTCTCTAATGCCAGTCTGTATCATTAAAAAGTTGGAAAGTAAATGACAACTATGAGCACGATCTGGCCTTTTCTTTTACTGAATGCACTACTTGCACATAGACTTGTGATGCACTTCTGCCTGGAAGTAATAACACTCGCTGAGTTCCGGTTCGTCATCTTGTATTGGAGTTTGGAGACAATTTTCATCAAAAAGTGTGTTTATAGCTTTCAGAGACAGCAGAAAGTATACGTGCTAATATGGATTAAACTGTGCACATACCAGGCTTGTATAAATGAAATCCCTTTTCCAGCTTCCTGGATGGTGCTTGGGCTGGTCTTTTGGAAATACGAAGCACAGAGGAGATGTTAAGCTAAGAATGTAGCTATTGCGTGACCGGAAATTGGAATGTGGAAGTCTATGATTTCACTGTGTTTCCGTTGGTTACGTTTTAATTTAATTTTTGTTAACCATCACAACTTAGCTGTGGAGAATGTTCATACGAAAGGCATTTCCTTGGTGGGAGCTACAGACCTCTGCTAACCCTGACGGCCATGAGATCCTCAGAAACCATGGGATCTTCTGATAAATAATGCTTGCCCTCATGTGGCTGGAGTATGGTAGCAGTACCTGCATGATGATGGCAATGATGCTATGGTTGCTATTAATGAGATTTAGAGAACTCATGGCTGTAACGGATGCCACTTTGCACTGCAAGTTGAATGCCATAGTCTAGGCCTGGGAGAAGATCTCCCAGGAGAACATCTGTCATCTCATGCATTCCCAGAGTTGTAGTGAGAGCATACTGGCATGTGGAAGCCACACATTGTACAGAGCGTTCTATTGACCAATCTAGAGGAATTTCCACATAAGTTTTACCAGCCAGAGATCTGATTTTCCACTTTAAACATGATTCTGAATCTACGCCTGGTTTTGGGTTTGCATTGACCATTCTAAAGTTACGTAGTTATGGAAATATTCACTATGTAATGAATAAAAATGTTGAAACCTGTAAGATTTCATTAATTGATATCTAGGATGTGGTGTTTATTTTGCTTTCCTTGCATAATAGTTTCACAGGACGCTTGTCTTCATTCACATGCGAAAGCTAGAGTGAATAAATTATTTAAAATGTAGATAGACGATGAAAACGGAGTCCCATTATCAATAATACAACATCACAAACATACAAACTATTCTCATTTTTTTTAATGCGGATAAAGCGATGCAAAAACACGATCACTCTGCTAGGCCTCCGTCCAGCTCAGTGTTGATCTAACTCAAATGAGTAACACAACCACACGGCAGAGGCTTGCAAAACTGCTGGAGCACGAATTATGTGTTGTGCATGAGATCAGGTGTGTGGGTGTAAAGGTGTTTGACTACGTACGTGTAGTGTTGGGGCTTCTCGGGCTGTGCGTGCAGTACGTTGGCGGGGGAAGTCGTGCCGCCTACCGAGGGAGACGAGCACGAGGAGGACGATGAAGGTCCCAGGTTGGCTGCAGCACATGAAGACACGGCCTGTGGTGGGGCTTTCGACATGATTTATCAAATAGTAACCATCAAACAAATAAAAATAGCAGGAGCTGCGAAGTTCGCATCCTTTTTCGATGTGCGCATGCGTCAAATCCGTTGAAGAGGAAATTCCGCCATTGTGATGACGTCATGGTAGTGAGCGAATCGATTCTATTGAACCAACTCAGTCCTTTGGCGAAAGATATGCGAATCGATTCAGATGAATCAACAACTGAACCTCAAGTAAGCGAATCAAGCATAATTAACAGAGATCATTTACAAACTAAAAGCACAATTTATTCACAGCGTTTGATGTATTAAAAAACGCAATCAATTACCATAAAACACACACATTTTTACTGATGCATGCATAAAATTGATTTATAAGGGAAGCCTCACTTATGCATGAGAATTATCAGTGACATATTGTGTTTATTTTAAGGATGTCTGTGTAATAAGTTTAAAAAATCCAATATTATATAATGTAGTCATCAAAGCAAAATCAAAACATTTACCCGAGAATACAAAATTATTGTACAAAGTAATAATTTTCATGTGTTGTAACCAGTTCACTATTCTCCAACAAAGTGTTATTAACTGCCATATCATAATTAAATACAAAATTTATAAATACAGCTACGCATATGTATGTTCATTCATTCATTTTCATTCCCGCTTATTCCCTTTCGGGGTCAAGGGGGTCTGCCGGTGCCTATCTCCGGCACACATTGGGCGAGAGGCGGGGGTACACCCAGGACAGTTCGCCAGTCCATCACAGGGCAACATCCACACACACATGCACACCTAAGGAGAATTTAGATTCAATTAACCTAACTGCATGTTTTTGTGGATTGTGGTACCCGGAGGAAACCCACGCAAGCACAGGGAGAACATGCAAACTCCTTCCAGGAAGGTCACCGGCGAGCAGTGCTACCCACTGCGCCACTGTGCTGCCCGGATATGTATGTCTTAATTTTAAATTTGAGAATCAGATCCTGTTTCACACAAACCATTCATTATGTTTAAATAGTAAATAGACCTTTAGTGCATGAATACACTCACCTATACGGTTAACAATCTTTTCACACAAAGAACTTGAAAATAAAAAATAAAAATAAAAAAACTACTTTGTCCACTGTACAGACAACTATTGAAAATCATTAAAACCGTTTGTGTAAATAACGTAATGTTTTAGGAAATAATTTTTTAAGTTTGGCTCGACTCCATAGAGTTGTGATATGGGGAAATCATTCTGCAGCCACCCAGAGGGGGGAGATCATGATGCTTTTGCTTCACTCAGCCAGCCATGTGAGATAAATTTGGGATTAAGCAGGTAAAATAAGCCTCCTTTAATCCAGCAGAACTTCTGAAATGACAAATACAGGAGGCATGTGTGCGAGTGCTTATGACTACTCCGGCAAAACTACAGATATACCTGTTTAGTCTGTCTGCTCTCCGGAAACATCAAAATGGCATGCTGCAGAAATTCTTTCCCTCCATACTTACAACAAAAATAAAAATGTTCAGTAATCAATCTGCTCGGGTGAACATAGTGAGTTTTCAACATAAAATAAAACAAGCTTAATATAAGCTTGAACCAAGATATGGAACATTAAAGAATAGTTAACAAACATTATCTTTGTTTTAAAGATTAAACAGTAAAAATAGACAGTGAGATATGTTTGGTTGGAATTCAATTAGGATTGGAAAAGGTGTATAGGAGAATAACTTCTTTTTTGGGCTGTGATGCAAGGAGAGATGTTTACTGTACCATCCCTGTGTTTGCTTTTCCTAAGAGCTCTAAGGCATACAGAGGCCGGTTAATGAAACACCAATGGGAGGTCTCTTAATGGTGGTAACTAATACAGTTCATCCATTAGATAATTAGATTTAGTGCAACCAAACTCATAAGAAGTTATTTACAAAATAAAGCTCAAAACAAAAGAAAGAGAGAATGTGGATCTTCATAATTGTCATCTGGAGATCCATGTCATTTTTTGAAAGGCACTGTTGTGGAAGGACCTAAATGTAAGAATGCCAGGGGAACAGAACTGAATTTGTTTAAAAGAGATTCCGTTTCTCTCACTAAACCCTACTCCTATAACGTCACGAAATGATACACATGCTGACATTATCTTGACTATACGATATGCATTGTGATATCAATTAAAAAGCACAATAACAAAAGCTTTACAAAACTATTTTACCATTCAGGACGTAAATTAAACTACATTTAAAATGTTTTAAGACCATAAAGAATTAGAGTATGCAATATCACCTAGCCTCTAGGGGGCAATGAATACAATTGTGCACTCAGTGGATGAAACTGTTTACTCTCCCTAGTGAAAATGTCATTCTTTTAATGTACTTTTGCATTCTATACATTGTCAAAAATGTCAATAAATTTAACTGTAAATACTGTTACAATTCTACAAAATGTGATAACCGTAGAATTTACAATGTTCAAATGTTATTAGTTTTACATAGTATGAACTTAAATATAACAGTTTTAAACAGATAACAGAAACAGTTACATAGTTTATATAGAAAATATAGTTTATTGCTGCCAATTTATTAGTATACTGTATGATCTAACACAGAAAAAAGTGTTTATTTTACAAGATAACTAAATGTTATACTTGTTTTTTGTAATCTGTTTATATTGGAAATTTATAGTTGTTCTAAAAATATTGGAGATTAGTGTTTTGAAATAATAATCTGTCTGTTTTGTGAAATAATCAAAGATTTTAATCATATTTTTTCAAGCAACCTAAAAATTACACACTGCTTAGAGCTGTAAAAAACATAGAAATGAGCTGTAATTATTACAACCTAAACCTTAAAACTAGACGGTTAAGAACAGTAAATATAAAATATTAAAATATAAATAATTGTTATTTTCATAGTTATAATCTACAGATTAAAAAAAAATTGAATTTGAATTTTTTGAATTTACAGTACAGCGGATGCAATCCCATTAAACCAATTATGGTGCTACCGTATTTATTATGGTAAAGTTCTGGCAACCACAACTGCCGGTATTTTACTATAACATTTATGGTTTGTTTTGTAACAGTGTATGAGTAATAAGAGATGTTTCATTTGTTGTTAGATGTTGCGATACGGAGATGCATGTGACACGCAGTATTGCTATACGTGGTAATTCAATCACGTTCACCCTGTTCTTCTTCAGAAGTGCAACAGTAGCTTCAGATGTGTGTTTTGGATCATTGTCCTGATCAGAACATCATTGAGTTCATGACACCATCAATGAAATGCAGCTCCCCAACACCAGCAGCACTCATGCAGCCCCACATAAGAACACTTCCAACACCATGTTTCACTGTAGACAATGAAATGGATTTTTTCTTTGAAATCCTCACCTTTAAGCCTTAAGAAACGATTCAACCCATTAGTTCTAAAAAACATGATCTTTGTCTCTACTCTCCAGAGTATAGAGACCCAATAGTCTTCAGCAAATTCTAGGTGTGCATGAGCTTTAGAAAAGGCTAAATCGTGGACAATATCTATGCTTGGCATTCCTCTCGAGTGTGTGCCATATGGTGTCATGGGAAATGGTCACTCCAGTTTTCTACCGCTTTAGCTAACTGCAGTGAACTTGCAGTTCCATCTTTCTTAAATTTTGATTGATAAAGATTAACGCAAACAACTTTTATATCCAGTTGAGTTATAAAAGGGTGAAGCTGGCAGGTCACTGTTAACATTGTAAAATAATAGGACAAACGAAGTTTGGATGTAGAAAAGCCAGCACCGGACAGCATCAACACAACTAATACCATTGATAGTCTGGAGTCATAAATGTTGATGGATAGCGCAGATTGACTTAATGATAAAGGATACACTTATTCTAATGCATGCTTCAAACTACAGCTTATAAAATGTAGTAGCATCAGAACTGTTGTATGGCTTTGACAAAAAAATGGATTTTAAACTCTCGGGTCTCAGTGTGGGCGTTGTATAAGTCTTTCAAGTTTCCTTTTTGTGTTTTTAAAAAGTCTTCAATTCTAATTGGAGTAGCTCATCAGGAAGCACAAGTCTGCAGTGAAAGAGATCGCTGTTCAATTCCCAGAGCATGCTTTCACTTATGGTTTCTTTCATTAGCTCTAATTGGATACAAGCCGTAAAAGAAGTCCCCTGTTGGTTGCATCCCAGTTTGAAGTCAGAATAGATGGAAATTAAAGCACGGAGCAAAATGTAGACCCCCGGGCCTATACTTTTAACACAGAGGTCCTGTCTGTAGTTTTAACATCAGTATGGACAGAAAAAAAACCCCAAACAAACAGAAAAGTTGTTTCAGTTCTTGCTTTATAACTAAAAATAAAAACCGAACAACATATTGTTTCGGTGCAGGTCGACTGTTACATGCAGTGAAATTGGACCCCTCAGACCACAACACAAACACAGGGAAAGACAGGTCCCTCGAGAAGTCGTATAGGAAATAAGGAAAACCGACATAATAGGAAAAATGTCTAATGGAACGTTCCTGCAGGGCAGTTAAGTTCCCCCGAGCTCAGGCTTCTCGATATATGTGGGAAATTCGAAAAGTTTTCAAAATATGAATGAAATTGGCAATGCCGGAACCCAAAGTCAGTATGGATGCTATGCTGTGCATTTTCTGGATGCAGAAATCCCGTGCCATTGGTTGCTTTCTGGTAAGAGAACCTAGACATAGAAATCTTCTGGCTGATTGTGTAAGTATTTACCTTGCTTACATTTTAGATTATCAGTACAGTGCTTCTCTTTGTTTTCAGTCACAAAAAAGACACGCTCTTTACTGTAGTGATGGAAAAATGATGTTTAGACACTACGAAAAATTTTTTAGATGTGGGATAATCACGGTTTTCCTAAAAAAATGACATTATTGGTGATTAATTGAACATTACAGTACAGTGCACTTGGAACATATCTGGATGCATGTTTGCCATTGGAACTATAAACATGTGTATCTTCTATTTCTACTGGTTGTATTATTTTATAGTATGAGGTTGTTTAATATAACTACCGGTAGATCTCATTTTGGAGGGGATTGTTTCTTTATACGTAATTTGATTGGACGGGATAGGTGCCAATCATTGTAGGAAAACAAAAAAATAAAATAAAATAATACAGTAGTTAAGAAGAAAAAAGGAAGGTTGAAGAAAAGTAATGCATTAAAAGTACAGATAGAGAACTAGAAATGTTCTCAAGTAAAAGTATACATTTGTAAATCTACTCACTAAATTACGATTTCTGAGATATTCTACTATTTTAATTAGTGATTTTACACCACTGGAGGTAAGTAGAAGTGTCATTATTAGCTAGAGACATGCACAGTACCTGTGAGATCGACAACACAGTTGTCTGATGCTCTAGAATTATTAGAGCTTATTTTTTTTGAGAACTTGACATGACTCAGTTACAGGAGGAACACCATTAGACACGCCCAGAACAAGACAAACTGAATTACATTCTGTCAGAGGAAGCACAGTATCCAGAGATTTAAACTGTTTAGACCCCATAGGATGGTCTATTTAGCGTTTGAATTATTTTGCATTGACTTTGACAAATTCAAATGTATCAATGCATTGTTTATTTTAACTATTTTAGTCACAATTGAAAAAATGAAGAGTATATACGTATAGAAGTACCTGCTAGTACAAATGTAAAAACATCTTCAGAACAATGTTTGAAACCTTGTGCAATACATTCTGTGGTCATATGTGCACTTATTCATTTAATGTGCACTGATTAATATACAGCTAATCTTCCATTTGTTTCTGGCAGATCCTAAAGCAGGAGAAAAATGGTTTAGAAAGACCAGCTTTACACCTGCAAGATACACCCATGTTTGCAGCAACATCTTTCATCTGGAAGATTTGCACATTTCTTCCAAAAGGTTGAGAAGATTTTAAAAGGGAGCTTTGCATGTTATTTTCCTTGTAACATTATATGTACCAGACTCTGACATCATGAGGGTTCTCATTCTTTTTAATTTGCATGTTTTCATTTTTAAATCCATTTTAACCCAATCTGTACCACATTTAACTGTTTCTTACTTTACTTACTTCTATATGTTGTTCTCCATGTTCTCTATATGCACTAACTCACTAAAGAAAATACCCAGTAATCTGAAAACCTCTTCAGTGCATGCCAATAAACACGACTCCGATTCTGAAATGTCAGTCTATAAAGGTGTCTAGGGAAAGAGGAGTATTAAATAAGCATAAACCCCCACTTTAACTAAGCAATAACAGACAAACCCCCACTTCACCACTGATCTACCCAGGGACACGTCCTCATTTGTCTCACTCTCCGATTTGTTGATCTTGGTAATTAGATTTCAAGAATCGACTGAAACAAACAAGATTTTATTTGATTTTAATAACACTCACTTTCATTGTGAAACACAAAAATATGTTTTTATTTAGAGCTATACCCCTATTTTGAAAAAAAAAAAAAAAACAAAGAAAAAAAACATATTGAGCAATATATTCCAATCAATGTATCTGTCTTCTATGACAAATATTGTAATATTGAGTTTTGGTACAATCTCTTCTCCAGAGCATTTTTATTGTATTTGATTTGCATGAAAAACAATAAACAAACAAAGATCACAAGACTAAATAAAATAAAATTCATATTTTAACTTTTTTAGGTGATAATCATTTGGTAAAACAATCATAAAAGCTATGTAGATGTAAGGTCTACCTAAGAGCTCTCTCCTTTTTCTGCTTCAAGCGTGCTCCACTTGTACCTCCTTCCAAGCTCCTACTCTCCACAGTGCCCTCATTGCAGAGTATATCCCCTGGTATATGAACCATCTGCCTGAGACATCCCTATACTGGACTACCTTGACCCAGTAAATGGCGACGGACAAGACCCCCTGGCTGCTGGTCAAGTGAGCAGTTTTACTTTTCCCTTTGGACCAGAGCCCTTGGTATAGCCCATGTCCCACACTGGTTCCCTGGGGGACACCAGTTATGCCCCTGTCGTCCTCTCGGAGTCAAGCTCTTCGTCAAGATAGATGTCCTTTCCTATCTGAGTCTGTTCTAGTTACCAAGCAGGGGGACCACAGACCTAATGACCAGAACCACCCTCCCATCATTTACATGGGAGTGGAAGCGGGAGATCAGCCCTATCTTAGCTTCAAGTTTGCTGTTGTCAGTATCCATTTACTCTGCTCAGTCCACTAATCTCTCGTCAGTGCCCCTGGGCATTGTCACATGGCAGTGTGGTCCTTGTCTCTCTTGACCACACTGAGTCTTTCTCTGTCGCGACTCCTTGTAGTTTCTCAGCCTCTCGTGCTGTAATAGACACTAATGGTCCTGTCCTGTGGCATGAACAGGCTTTATTTACTGTTCCCTTTCAGTCTGTCCCGGAGACGTTAGTCGGATGGAAGCAAATTCCATGAGAGCCTAGAGCCGAACTTTGTAGAATGGGCAAATTGATTTGCAGGAGTAGGTGGCCTCTTTGGCGTCGCTGTGGATGATTTTGCGTCAAAGGTCTCCACATTCAGGAAGTAGATGGAAGGTCTGGGTGGGCTGATGGTTCCACGCCGGAAGTGACGGGCCGCTTCTCCCGTACTGAGGACCCCTGTACGGCGAAAAATGCAGTCAACCTCAGCGGGCCTTTGAAGCTTTTAACAAGAAGCCCCCCTGAGGTTGCTCTGCTCTTTAAGGTCGCCAGGGCAGCCTTTGCCCCGCTCCGCTGGGCAGGCGTTCAGATCCTGGATTACCTCGACACTGGCCTCTTTAGCCACGTCTCGAGACTAGTTGCTCGAACACCCGGGCAAGGTGCTTTGGCACTTTATCCGAATGGGTCCGAAGATCAACTGGGAAAAGAGCCGCCTCACTCAGGTGCATGCGATCTCTTTTCTCGGATGGAGCTATATTCCGAGACCATGCTGGCGCTTATCGGTAGAACGCGTCCGGGCCTCAACAAGTGGTTCACCTGAATTTATTCAAAGGCTCATGGGGCATATGGCAGCCGAGCTTCAGTGAAATCACTCTGACTCCTGCATGTGCAACCACTTCAGCTTTGGCTTCTCTCACGAGTCCCAAGTTTTTGTACCTCTGGTCCCTTCTTGAATGGCAAATCGCCTGCGGTGGACCCCGTGCCTCTACCACCCCCTGTGCTAAGGAATCCCAACCACGCCCTCTACTTGAGCTCGCTACATTGTTAATGGGGTCTGTTCATTGAGTGTGCTCTTCCCTCACACCCACAGAATCAGCCTAGGGTTTCGTGTGTCCATTCGAGCCCTTTGGTCTCCTGTACAGAACCCGGGAATTCACACTCTCAGCAGCTCTTCATATGCACAGGAGACCAGCATTGTGAGTCCGCGGTCTCCAAGTAGCGGCTAGCCCACCAGATTGTGGCTGGTAGCCTGCTGCTTACTATGATGTGAGAAGCCGTACCCTCTTCAATTGAGGGCCCATTCCATGCGCAACCCCCTGGTGGGGTTTTTTTGTCTCTCATTCCCCATGCCAGGTTCAGGCTTTGCCTGAGGTGCTCTCTTTCTTTGTAGCTATACAGATCCCTTCTTAGGCGGCTAGTATGACCCCGTTCCATTACTTCCCCTCTGTTGGTGGGAAACGTCCCTGCCAAGAGACTTCCTGTCCCTGCCAAGCTCTGCTTCGCAGAATGATGTCTCGCTGGTAGCCCTTTTTAGCTTTCGACGCAATGTCCGTGCTCCCCTCCCTACAGGTCGAGGAGTGCCCTCCTTCTGGTAAGTTTCGCCTCAACCGAGGACAGCTATGCTTTTCTATGTTGAACAACTTCCCCGTCAATAATAGTTCCGGACAGGGGCAGAAGGGGTTCCCATTCAGGTGACCACGAAATTATTTTAAGTTTAGTGCTGGCCTGTCTGGAAGGACTTCGGGCATGGCGATTTATGAAGGGCCGAATCGTCTCGATACTACCGAGTATCGAAAAAATAATTTTCGTTCGATACCAAATTTCGATACCTAACCTCTTAAATACGAGAGTCCCCGGTACCGGGTACTTGCCCCCTTGTGCATTACATTGTTGCTAATAGCTCACTAACCCTGAGAGTAACCCACACATATTAAATACCGTTGTGCTCAGTGGAAACTCCTCTAAAAAGGTATCTAATTCAATTTCAATTCCGTTAACCACAGCTCTAAAGCCATGCAAATAAACAACATGTTCAGAGTATAATTCATGACCAAGTTTTTGTTTATGTGCGATATGTATTGTAAAAGCTGAGAAATGCCTTATAAAGTCATCAAATGCTGATGATTGTCTGAGGCGTAGTGCTTTGAAACGCCTACGTTTACAGTGGCTAGCCCCACTCACCCAGAGCTTGTCAAATGTGAGGTGAGGCTGTAATGTACATTACACTTTAAAGCATAGCATAAATTTAACGCTTTGTTTAAGCGATCAAAAGTATGGCTACATTATGCCAAGATTGACGGCAACAGCGTACGATGCAATATTTGTAAAAAGGTTATACCGTCCAAGACTGGGAACACATCAATTATGATGAAGCACCTGACAGTACACAGAAGTAATTTACTGCAAGAAGATCACGCTGGTGCAGTCATCATCATAATCATCCTCTCAGTGTTTTCCTGACTCAAAGCCTCCAACAACATGCCCACCACAAGCGTCGTCCTCCGTGACTGATGAGGATACTGGCGCGATGGGTGCTCCGGCAGGTAAACAGCTAACAAAATAAGCTAACTTTTAGCGCTTCATGCTGTGTACCGTTAAAGTTAAGTTTAAGTTTGTGCAGGGTCAATTTATTCATCGTGTTTTGGACTAACGTACGCTGTGTAACGTTATATACCCCAGCAAACACAGTAATGTGGGGCCCACATGGGTTTCAGATGGGCTACATGGGTACAGAGTGGGCATGGGCTCTAAATGGGCATCTTATATGGGGCCCACTTGGGTGACCCAGCTAAGACCCACATGGGTGAACCCAAGGTGGCATCTTATCTGGGGCCCACTTGGGTGACCCAGCTAAGACCCACATGGGTGAACCCAAGGTGGGCATCTTATCTGGGGCCCACTTGGGTGACCCAGCTAAGACCCACATGGGTGAACCCAAGGTGGGCATCTTATCTGGGGCCCACTTGGGTGACCCAGCTGGGACCCACATGGGTGAACTCAGGTGAACCCAGGTGGGCATCTTATCTGGGGCCCACTTGGGTGACCCAGCTGGGACCCACATGGGTGAACCCAGGTGGGCATCTTATCTGGGGCCCAATTGGGTGACTCAGCTAGGACCCACATGGGTGAACTCAGGTGAACCCAGATGGGCATCTTATCTGGGCCCCACTTGGGTAACTCAGCTAAGAACCTGGGCTCACCCATGTGGTTCCCATTTTGGTAATGAGCTACATGGGGAGATATGTGCATATTTTATTAAATACACAAGTGCAAAGATGATTAAATTCAATAGGTGCAAAATCAAATACAACATCCTACTTAAAATTGTACTATATATATATATATATATATATATATATATAACAGATAATTTGTGGCCTCTTATTTTTTTCCATGGCTGCATATATATATATATAAGAGGCCACAAATTATCTGTTTATATTTATTTGCTTTTTGTTTGAGTAAAATGTTTATTTTTGTTTTATTGCATTTTTTTGTGTAATGTCATAAAGCATAGTATAACTTTGAACATATTTTTTTTACAACTTTTACTGCGGACGCAAAAGTTGCTAGTTGTGTTTTTGTATGTTTAACATTGAAATTGACCGTTGGTGCTGGTGACATTTCGAAAAGACGTGCGCGGAAGCCCACTGGAAGAGGATTGCTGCATTGTCATCTCTCTTGTCATAGCGGGCATTGGAGCGGGAGCTGCAATCTGCAATCCATTTATTGCTGTTTGCTTCAGCAGTGTTTCTCATAAATACATTTTTAAATATATAATTGTTAGGCATTTTAAATAATCTATTTTAAAATAAGCATTAACAACTATGGTGTCAGCGATAAATTTTATCCACCGGGATTAAAGTAATTTTGCAGAGGTAACATTAGGGATTTTTAAACCAGAGAGGGGGGATCCTCTCCCCCCCCACCTCCCGGCAAATCGCATATATACTTTTTTTTAATTTATAAAAAATATTTAAATATGAATTTTTTGTTGTTTAAAAAGATCAAGGACCCACAATTTGAAAAAAGAATGCGGTCAAGGAACTCACGCAGCAATTGGCATTAGCAATGACCCCACCCCACCCTCTTAACTTCATCGCGAGATCTCAATCAGCATTACCCATCCCCCACCTGCTGCGCGCCACTTTTGTCCATCACCGTGTGAGAAAGATAAGACATCGCTGACAGCTGGAACTATTTAAGGTAAGAGGTAACTTGCACATTATAAAAGCTTAAAAATAATTGGTTTCCACGACATGCTATATTAAAAAAAGCATTAGTTTAGTTTGTTGTTTCGTTATAATGTGTTGACAAGGCTAAGTTAGACGAGCGCCATTTTTTGTCTCCCAAAAACGATAGAAATTATTCTACAAGTATTATCATATAACACATGACTCAGAAACTGTGAATTATCACAAATTGTTCGAGTTGAGGCTTAGATTGTCCGTCCTATGTACCTGCAATGCATATCAAATGCCCAAAAATATGTTTTCGGTATTTTCAATGAAAACTGTTAAATCTTGCCTGTTCTCGTTTACTTTTAAGCACAGAACTAGGCAAAATACAGGCTATTACTGTAAAAATTGTTCGAGCTAGAGAATGGTCACGCCACTAAACGTGATATGCAAGATTAACGGTTGCACAAAAACTATAGTTTATTAAAACTAATAGTATATTTTTTGCCAATTTCAAGATTAAGTTTAAGTAAAGCACATCGGACTGCACCGCGTCGCGCCATTTCTTAAAAATTCAAACATGTTTTTGTTTTATGAGTGTGAGCACACCTGCAACGACTCAAATTTAAATGGCCGACGCGGCCTTAATCCGCAAGCAGGCCGTCTAGGCGTGGCTGAGCGTTGCGTACATTTTTTTTAATGAAAATATTCAACCAACTACCGTGAACTATACATAATTTTGTGAATGCAAAAAGGTCGGGTTTCAGCGAAATATTGATTGTTAATGAAACAAGCCAGCCAAAAGCCAGTCAAGTTTTGATGGATGAAGTTGTAGCCAACCGCTTGACCATTACAGTGATTGGCAGTTTAATAATATAATAGTTTAATAGAATAACGTACACTATTATACGAATATTTGGGTATTAATGTGTAGTCAACATCACTTTCTAAAAGAAGTACAAATTCGTTATATATATATATATATATATATATATATATA
>SRMA01027058.1:6643-149371 GCA_007224835.1 Danionella cerebrum | reverse complement strand
TTTACCTTAGCAACTGATTTTGAAGGTCTATATCTCTTTAAAAATGAATAGGGTAAAGTTTATAGCCTTAGTAGTCACAATTTCTTTTAACACTTTTACGAGCCAACATCAAAATTTGCTTGGAAGCGTTAGCCTCCTAGCTATCAATTTTGTAGCTTTAATAACAACTCCCACAAAAAAATTATAAACATACCTGATGTCAAACACAGGGCTCCGGAGGTCATGTGACCCATGGGCAAAGGCACAATGAGGGCCGTTTTTACTGCAGTGACCCTTGCCATCAGTCTCATGGATACAGGAACCTGTCTTATAGTATCGCAGGTGATACCGCCGCTCGGTATCTCCAGCAGTACGGTGAAGAAATGAACACCTAAAAAAGTGGTGCATTAATTTACTAATATATTTTAAAAAATTAAACTGCTATGGAGCGATTAAAAAAAAACTGCATTACATTTAATTTGTTAAAAAAAAAAGTGCACGTATCCCACCATGGGGTGGCAAAATAAATTATATGCAAAAAAGTTTCTGACAACTTATATGCTTTGTCTATTTCTAAACTACACACCGTTGTGTCCCTCCCTACTATTCAATAGGATACCCCTCACCCCCATCTCTAAGAAAATAGAAATATTTCTACTAATATTCAACCACAAAGTTGGTATACATGACATTTCTCTAGTGTTGTCTAGTTTTATTAAATAATTACACATTAAAACACATTTACGTATAGTTTGAGAATGCATTACAATAAAATGTCATTCATTAATATGACATTGTATTATCTTACATCAAGCTTCTGTGAGTGAAAGTTGATTAACATTAACAATAAGTGTTTTAAATAATAGTTTCCATCTATAAAACAGTGATATTATAATATATGTCATCTTGTATACATTTACTATAAAACTAAGGTCGTTATTTACTGGAAAGTTATATTTTAACTGGTGTCGTTGATTTAATATCGCAATCTGGTATAGACACAAAATAATTATATTTTCCTCTAACAGAATCCTCCTGAGCAGTATTTGTTTTAATTTATTAAAATGTACAGCATATTTTAAAGTTATGTAATCATGTTTGTGTAACTATAATAATCAAAGTATTGTGCTGTTAATACTGGTACCTTAATCGGTCATTGAAAGGTGACTTTGCACGACCAAAAACCAAAGTGCATTGTGGGTTGTATAACAACATTGTCGTAAGGTGTGTTCATTGTGATCAGCTGCGGTTTGTTCTTATTGTCCAACTAATTAAACGTGTTTAATAACATAAAAAAAATGTGTGGTCATAAAGTTTTAACCAATAGCTAATTGAACAAAACCTGTAATTACAAAAAGGATGAATACACGCCTTCACTTTATGTATGTAGTTATGTGCTAAAACCCAGTAACACAAAAATACTTCACAGTTCACAGTAGGAAAATTCATTTTCCAGAGCGACACATGTGTAGGTTTTGCTACCCAGTTAGATTTACCTGCGCTCACGAACACTGAAAGTATGTTTTCCAATTTATAATATTACAGCGCTATTATTTTTTATAATTTTATTATTATTATTATTACTATCAAAGTTATAGTGTGTTTTTAACATTTTCTTTGTTATCTGCAGTGATAAATAATAAAAAAAAAAAAAAATCGAAAAAAATCTATCTAAAAAAACTTTTTTTTTGGGCCATATCGCCCAGCTCTGATGGTCCTCATTGGGTACCATTGGAAAACATTGTATTTTCACAAAATAAAAACATGCTTACTCATCTCCATCCGAACACGTCCCTGTACTCTCATCATATTTAACACAGTAGATGTCAGGGCTGTAGTTAAATGTGCCATCCCGTCTGCGGATGGGCCTGCGTCGGCGCTGATTTAGGAAGTGCCAGTGGAAGCAGGTGAAGGGCCGGTGCTGAGTGCACTTGTGCTGTACGAAAAGAGGACACTGTTCTGTCCTGAACTCCTTCAGGTATCTGAACAAGCACACATGAGGAAAGATTAGAGGATTCTTCTTTAAAGCACAATACATTATCTATGATTCTTCTTTCATACACAAACTCTCTAATGCCAGTCTGTATCATTAAAAAGTTGGAAAGTAAATGACAACTATGAGCACGATCAATTTTCATCAAAAAGTGTGTTTATAGCTTTCAGAGACAGCAGAAAGTATACGTGCTAATATGGATTAAACTGTGCACATACCAGGCTTGTATAAATTAAATCCCTTTTCCAGCTTCCTGGATGGTGCTTGGGCTGGTCTTTTGGAAATACGAAGCACAGAGGAGATGTTAAGCTAAGAATGTAGCTATTGCGTGACCGGAAATTGGAATGTGGAAGTCTATGATTTCACTGTGTTTCCGTTGGTTACGTTTTAATTTAATTTTTGTTAACCATCACAACTTAGCTGTGGAGAATGTTCATACGAAAGGCATTTCCTTGGTGGGAGCTACAGACCTCTGCTAACCCTGACGGCCATGAGATCCTCAGAAACCATGGGATCTTCTGATAAATAATGCTTGCCCTCATGTGGCTGGAGTATGGTAGCAGTACCTGCATGATGATGGCAATGATGCTATGGTTGCTATTAATGAGATTTAGAGAACTCATGGCTGTAACGGATGCCACTTTGCACTGCAAGTTGAATGCCATAGTCTAGTCTCCTTCTCCCAGGAGAACATCTGTCATCTCATGCATTCCCAGAGTTGTAGTGAGAGCATACTGGCATGTGGAAGCCACACATTGTACAGAGCGTTCTATTGACCAATCTAGAGGAATTTCCACATAAGTTTTACCAGCCAGAGATCTGATTTTTCCACTTTAAACATGATTCTGAATCTACGCCTGGTTTTGGGTTTGCATTGACCATTCTAAAGTTACGTAGTTCTGGAAATATTCACTATGTAATGAATAAAAATGTTAAAACCTGTAAGATTTCATTAATTGATATCTAGGATGTGGTGTTTATTTTGCTTTCCTTGCATAATAGTTTCACAGGACGCTTGTCTTCATTCACATGCGAAAGCTAGAGTGAATAAATTATTTAAAATGTAGATAGACGATGAAAACTGAGTCCCATTATCAATAATACAACATCACAAACATACAAACTATTCTCATTTTTTTAATGCGGATAAAGCGATGCAAAAACACGATCACTCTGCTAGGCCTCCGTCCAGCTCAGTGTTGATCTAACTCAAATGAGTAACACAACCACACGGCAGAGGCTTGCAAAACTGCTGGAGCACGAATTATGTGTTGTGCATGAGATCAGGTGTGTGGGTGTAAAGGTGTTTGACTACGTACGTGTAGTGTTGGGGCTTCTCGGGCTGTGCGTGCAGTACGTTGGCGGGGGAAGTCGTGCCGCCTACCGAGGGAGACGAGCACGAGGAGGACGATGAAGGTCCCAGGTTGGCTGCAGCACATGAAGACACGGCCTGTGGTGGGGCTTTCGACATGATTTATCAAATAGTAACCATCAAACAAATAAAAATAGCAGGAGCTGCGAAGTTCGCATCCTTTTTCGATGTGCGCATGCGTCAAATCCGTTGAAGAGGAAATTCCGGGCCATTGTGATGACGTCATGGTAGTGAGCGAATCGATTCTATTGAACCAACTCAGTCCTTTGGCGAAAGATATGCGAATCGATTCAGATGAATCAACAACTGAACCTCAAGTAAGCGAATCAAGCATAATTAACAGAGATCATTTACAAACTAAAAGCACAATTTATTCACAGCGTTTGATGTATTAAAAAACGCAATCAATTACCATAAAACACACACATTTTTACTGATGCATGCATAAAATTGATTTATAAGGGAAGCCTTACTTATGCATGAGAATTATCAGTGACATATTGTGTTTATTTTAAGGATGTCTGTGTAATAAGTTTAAAAAATCCAATATTATATAATGTAGTCATCAAAGCAAAATCAAAACATTTACCCGAGAATACAAAATTATTGTACAAAGTAATAATTTTCATGTGTTGTAACCAGTTCACTATTCTCCAACAAAGTGTTATTAACTGCCATATCATAATTAAATACAAAATTTATAAATACAGCTACGCATATGTATGTTCATTCATTCATTTTCATTCCCGCTTATTCCCTTTCGGGGTCAAGGGGGTCTGCCGGTGCCTATCTCCGGCACACATTGGGCGAGAGGCGGGGGTACACCCTGGACAGTTCGCCAGTCCATCACAGGGCAACATCCACACACACATGCACACCTAAGGAGAATTTAGATTCAATTAACCTAACTGCATGTTTTTGGGGATTGTGGTACCCGGAGGAAACCCACGCAAGCACAGGGAGAACATGCAAACTCCTTCCAGGAAGGTCACCGGCAAGCAGTGCTACCCACTGCGCCACTGTGCTGCCCGGATATGTATGTCTTAATTTTAAATTTGAGAATCAGATCCTGTTTCACACAAACCATTCATTATGTTTAAATAGTAAATAGACCTTTAGTGCATGAATACACTCACCTATACGGTTAACAATCTTTTCACACAAAGAACTTGAAAATAAAAAATAAAAATAAAAAAACTACTTTGTCCACTGTACAGACAACTATTGAAAATCATTAAAACCGTTTGTGTAAATAACGTAATGTTTTAGGAAATATTTTTTTTAAGTTTGGCTCGACTCCATAGAGTTGTGATATGGGGAAATCATTCTGCAGCCACCCAGAGGGGGGAGATCATGATGCTTTTGCTTCACTCAGCCAGCCATGTGAGATAAATTTGGGATTAAGCAGGTAAAATAAGCCTCCTTTAATCCAGCAGAACTTCTGAAATGACAAATACAGGAGGCATGTGTGCGAGTGCTTATGACTACTCCGGCAAAACTACAGATATACCTGTTTAGTCTGTCTGCTCTCCGGAAACATCAAAATGGCATGCTGCAGAAATTCTTTCCCTCCATACTTACAACAAAAATAAAAATGTTCAGTAATCAATCTGCTCGGGTGAACATAGTGAGTTTTCAACATAAAATAAAACAAGCTTAATATAAGCTTGAACCAAGATATGGAACATTAAAGAATAGTTAACAAACATTATCTTTGTTTTAAAGATTAAACAGTAAAAATAGACAGTGAGATATGTTTGGTTGGAATTCAATTAGGATTGGAAAAGGTGTATAGGAGAATAACTTCTTTTTTGGGCTGTGATGCAAGGAGAGATGTTTACTGTACCATCCCTGTGTTTGCTTTTCCTAAGAGCTCTAAGGCATACAGAGGCCGGTTAATGAAACACCAATGGGAGGTCTCTTAATGGTGGTAACTAATACAGTTCATCCATTAGATAATTAGATTTAGTGCAACCAAACTCATAAGAAGTTATTTACAAAATAAAGCTCAAAACAAAAGAAAGAGAGAATGTGGATCTTCATAATTGTCATCTGGAGATCCATGTCATTTTTTGAAAGGCACTGTTGTGGAAGGACCTAAATGTAAGAATGCCAGGGGAACAGAACTGAATTTGTTTAAAAGAGATTCCGTTTCTCTCACTAAACCCTACTCCTATAATGTCACGAAATGATACACATGCTGACATTATCTTGACTATACGATATGCATTGTGATATCAATTAAAAAGCACAATAACAAAAGCTTTACAAAACTATTTTACCATTCAGGACGTAAATTAAACTACATTTAAAATGTTTTAAGACCATAAAGAATTAGAGTATGCAATATCACCTAGCCTCTAGGGGGCAATGAATACAATTGTGCACTCAGTGGATGAAACTGTTTACTCTCCCTAGTGAAAATGTCATTCTTTTAATGTACTTTTGCATTCTATACATTGTCAAAAATGTCAATAAATTTAACTGTAAATACTGTTACAATTCTACAAAATGTGATAACCGTAGAATTTACAATGTTCAAATGTTATTAGTTTTACATAGTATGAACTTAAATATAACAGTTTAAAACAGATAACAGAAACAGTTATATAGTTTATATAGAAAATATAGTTTATTGCTGCCAATTTATTAGCATACTGTATGATCTAACACAGAAAAAAGTGTTTATTTTACAAGATAACTAAATGTTATACTCGTTTTTTGTAATCTGTTTATATTGGACATTTATAGTTGTTCTAAAAATATTGGAGATTAGTGTTTTGAAATAATAATCTGTCTGTTTTGTGAAATAATCAAAGGTTTTAATCATATTTTTTCAAACAACCTAAAAATTACACACTGCTTAGAGCTGTAAAAAACATAGAAATGAGCTGTAATTATTACAACCTAAACCTTAAAACTAGACGGTTAAGAACAGTAAATATAAAATATTAAAATATAAATAATTGTTATTTTCATAGTTATAATCTACAGATTAAAAAAAAAATTGAATTTGAATTTTTTGAATTTACAGTACAGCGGATGCAATCCCATTAAACCAATTATGGTGCTACCGTATTTATTATGGTAAAGTTCTGGCAACCACAACTGCCGGTATTTTACTATAACATTTATGGTTTGTTTTGTAACAGTGTATGAGTAATAAGAGATGTTTCATTTGTTGTTAGACGTTGCGTTACGGAGATGCATGTGACGCGCAGTATTGCTATACGTGGTAATTCAATCACGTTCACCCTGTTCTTCTTCAGAAGTGCAACAGTAGCTTCAGATGTGTGTTTTGGATCATTGTCCTGATCAGAACATCATTGAGTTCATGACACCATCAATGAAATGCAGCTCCCCAACACCAGCAGCACTCATGCAGCCCCACATAAGAACACTTCCAACACCATGTTTCACTGTAGACAATGAAATGGATTTTTTCTTTGAAATCCTCACCTTTAAGCCTTAAGAAACGATTCAACCCATTAGTTCTAAAAAACATGATCTTTGTCTCTACTCTCCAGAGTATAGAGACCCAATAGTCTTCAGCAAATTCTAGGTGTGCATGAGCTTTAGAAAAGGCTGAATCGTGGACAATTTCTATGCTTGGCATTCCTCTCGAGTGTGTGCCATATGGTGTCATGGGAAATGGTCACTCCAGTTTTCTACCGCTTTAGCTAACTGCAGTGAACTTGCAGTTCCATCTTTCTTAAATTTTGATTGATAAAGATTAACGCAAACAACTTTTATATCCAGTTGAGTTATAAAAGGGTGAAGCTGGCAGGTCACTGTTAACATTGTAAAATAATAGGACAAACGAAGTTTGGATGTAGAAAAGCCAGCACCGGACAGCATCAACACAACTAATACCATTGATAGTCTGGAGTCATAAATGTTGATGGATAGCGCAGATTGACTTAATGATAAAGGATACACTTATTCTAATGCATGCTTCAAACTACAGCTTATAAAATGTAGTAGCATCAGAACTGTTGTATGGCTTTGACAAAAAAATGGATTTTAAACTCTCGGGTCTCAGTGTGGGCGTTGTATAAGTCTTTCAAGTTTCCTTTTTGTGTTTTTAAAAAGTCTTCAATTCTAATTGGAGTAGCTCATCAGGAAGCACAAGTCTGCAGTGAAAGAGATCGCTGTTCAATTCCCAGAGCATGCTTTCACTTATGGTTTCTTTCATTAGCTCTAATTGGATACAAGCCGTAAAAGAAGTCCCCTGTTGGTTGCATCCCAGTTTGAAGTCAGAATAGATGGAAATTAAAGCACGGAGCAAAATGTAGACCCCCGGGCCTATACTTTTAACACAGAGGTCCTGTCTGTAGTTTTAACATCAGTATGGACAGAAAAAAAAAACCAAACAAACAGAAAAGTTGTTTCAGTTCTTGCTTTATAACTAAAAATAAAAACCGAACAACATATTGTTTCGGTGCAGGTCGACTGTTACATGCAGTGAAATTGGACCCCTCAGACCACAACACAAACACAGGGAAAGACAGGTCCCTCGAGAAGTCGTATAGGAAATAAGGAAAACCGACATAATAGGAAAAATGTCTAATGGAACGTTCCTGCAGGGCAGTTAAGTTCCCCCGAGCTCAGGCTTCTCGATATATGTGGGAAATTCGAAAAGTTTTCAAAATATGAATGAAATTGGCAATGCCGGAACCCAAAGTCAGTATGGATGCTATGCTGTGCATTTTCTGGATGCAGAAATCCCGTGCCATTGGTTGCTTTCTGGTAAGAGAACCTAGACATAGAAATCTTCTGGCTGATTGTGTAAGTATTTACCTTGCTTACATTTTAGATTATCAGTACAGTGCTTCTCTTTGTTTTCAGTCACAAAAAAGACACGCTCTTTACTGTAGTGATGGAAAATGATGTTTAGACACTACGAAAAATTTTTTAGATGTGGGATAATCACGGTTTTCCTAAAAAAATGACATTATTGGTGATTAATTGAACATTACAGTACAGTGCACTTGGAACATATCTGGATGCATGTTTGCCATTGGAACTATAAACATGTGTATCTTCTATTTCTACTGGTTGTATTATTTTATAGTATGAGGTTGTTTAATATAACTACCGGTAGATCTCATTTTGGAGGGGATTGTTTCTTTATACGTAATTTGATTGGACGGGATAGGTGCCAATCATTGTAGGAAAACAAAAAAATAAAATAAAATAATACAGTAGTTAAGAAGAAAAGAGGAAGGTTGAAGAAAAGTAATGCATTATAAGTACAGATAGAGAACTAGAAATGTTCTCAAGTAAAAGTATACATTTGTAAATCTACTCACTAAATTACGATTTCTGAGATATTCTACTTAATTGCAGTAATTTCACTATTTTAATTAGTGATTTTACACCACTGGAGGTAAGTAGAAGTGTCATTATTAGCTAGAGACATGCACAGTACCTGTGAGATCGACAACACAGTTGTCTGATGCTCTAGAATTATTAGAGCTTATTTTTTTTGAGAACTTGACATGACTCAGTTACAGGAGGAACACCATTAGACACGCTCAGAACAAGACAAACTGAATTACATTCTGTCAGAGGAAGCACAGTATCCAGAGATTTAAACTGTTTAGACCCCATAGGATGGTCTATTTAGCGTTTGAATTATTTTGCATTGACTTTGACAAATTCAAATGTATCAATGCATTGTTTATTTTAACTATTTTAGTCACAATTGAAAAAATGAAGAGTATATACGTATAGAAGTACCTGCTAGTACAAATGTAAAAACATCTTCAGAACAATGTTTGAAACCTTGTGCAATACATTCTGTGGTCATATGTGCACTTATTCATTTAATGTGCACTGATTAATATACAGCTAATCTTCCATTTGTTTCTGGCAGATCCTAAAGCAGGAGAAAAATGGTTTAGAAAGACCAGCTTTACACCTGCAAGATACACCCATGTTTGCAGCAACATCTTTCATCTGGAAGATTTACACATTTCTTCCAAAAGGTTGAGAAGATTTTAAAAGGGAGCTTTGCATGTTATTTTCCTTGTAACATTATATGTACCAGACTCTGACATCATGAGGGTTCTCATTCTTTTTAATTTGCATGTTTCCATTTTTAAATCCATTTTAACCCAATCTGTACCACATTTAACTGTTTCTTACTTTACTTACTTCTATATGTTGTTCTCCATGTTCTCTATATGCACTAACTCACTAAAGCAAATACCCAGTAATCTGAAAACCTCTTCAGTGCATGCCAATAAACACGACTCCGATTCTGAAATGTCAGTCTATAAAGGTGTCTAGGGAAAGAGGAGTATTAAATAAGCATAAACCCCCACTTTAACTAAGCAATAACAGACAAACCCCCACTTCACCACTGATCTACCCAGGGACACGTCCTCATTGTTTACTCTCCGATTTGTTGATCTTGGTAATTAGATTTCAAGAATCGACTGAAACAAACAAGATTTTATTTGATTTTAATAACACTCACTTTCATTGTGAAACACAAAAATATGTTTTTATTTAGAGCTATACCCCTATTTTGAAAAAAAAAAAAAAAAAAAACAAAGAAAAAAAACATATTGAGCAATATATTCCAATCAATGTATCTGTCTTCTATGACAAATATTGTAATATTGAGTTTTGGTACAATCTCTTCTCCAAAGCATTTTTATTGTATTTGATTTGCATGAAAAACAATAAACAAACAAAGATCACAAGACTAAATACAATAAAATTCATATTTTAACTTTTTTAGGTGATAATCATTTGGTAAAACAATCATAAAAGCTATGTAGATGTCAGGTCTACCTAAGAGCTCTCTCCTTTTTCTGCTTCAAGCGTGCTCCACTTGTACCTCCTTCCAAGCTCCTACTCTCCACAGTGCCCTCATTGCAGAGTATATCCCCTGGTATATGAACCATCTGCCTGAGACATCCCTATACTGGACCACCTTGACCCAGTAAATGGCGACGGACAAGACCCCCTGGCTGCTGGTCAAGTGAGCAGTTTTACTTTTCCCTTTGGACCAGAGCCCTTGGTATAGCCCATGTCCCACACTGGTTCCCTGGGGGACACCAGTTATGCCCCTGTCGTCCTCTCGGAGTCAAGCTCTTCGTCAAGATAGATGTCCTTTCCTATCTGAGTCTGTTCTAGTTACCAAGCAGGGGGACCACAGACCTAATGACCAGAACCACCCTCCCATCATTTACATGGGAGTGGAAGCGGGAGATCAGCCCTATCTTAGCTTCAAGTTTGCTGTTGTCAGTATCCATTTACTCTGCTCAGTCCACTAATCTCTCGTCAGTGCCCCTGGGCATTGTCACATGGCAGTGTGGTCCTTGTCTCGCTTGACCACACTGAGTCTTTCTCTGTCGCGACTCCTTGTAGTTTCTCAGTCTCTCGTGCTGTAATAGACACTAATGGTCCTGTCCCGTGGCATGAACAGGCTTTAATTACTGTTCCCTTTCAGTCTGTCCCGGAGACGTTAGTCGGATGGAAGACTGACTGAATGGAAGCGAATTCCATGAGAGCCTAGAGCCGAACTTTGTAGAATGGGCAAATTGATTTGCGGGAGTAGGTGGCCTCTTTGGTGTCGCTGTGGATGATTTTGCGTCAAAGGTCTCCACATTCAGGAAGTAGATGGAAGGTCTGGGTGGGCTCATGGTTCCACGCCGGAAGTGACGGGCCGCTTCTCCCGTACTGGGGACCCCTGTACGGCAAAAAATGCAGTCAACCTCAGCGGGCCTTTGAAGGCAGATAAGAGCTTTTAACAAGAAGCCCCCCTGAGGTTGCTCTGCTCTTTAAGGTCGCCAGGGCAGCCTTTGCCCCGCTCCGCTGGGCAGGCGTTCAGATCCTGGATTACCTCGACACTGGCCTCTTTAGCCACGTCTCGAGACTAGTTGCTCGAACACCCGGGCAAGGTGCTTTGGCACTTTATCCGAATGGGTCCGAAGATCAACTGGGAAAAGAGCCGCCTCACTCCGGTGCATGCGATCTCTTTTCTCGGATGGAGCTATATTCCGAGACCATGCTGGCGCTTATCGGTAGAACGCGTCCGGGCCTCAACAAGTGGTTCACCTGAATTTATTCAAAGGCTCATGGGGCATATGGCAGCCGAGCTTCAGTGAAATCACTCTGACTCCTGCATGTGCAACCACTTCAGCTTTGGCTTCTCTCACGAGTCCCAAGTTTTTGTACCTCTGGTCCCTTCTTGAAAGGCAAATCACCTGCGGTGGACCCCGTGCCTCTACCACCCCCTGTGCTAAGGAATCCCAACCACGCCCTCTACTTGAGCTCGCTACATTGTTAATGGGGTCTGTTCATTGAGTGTGCTCTTCCCTCACACCCACAGAATCAGCCTAGGGTTTCGTGTGTCCATTCGAGCCCTTTGGTCTCCTGTACAGAACCCGGGAATTCACACTCTCAGCAGCTCTTCATATGCACAGGAGACCAGCATTGTGAGTCCGCGGTCTCCAAGTAGCGGCTAGCCCACCAGATTGTGGCTGGTAGCCTGCTGCTTACTATGATGTGAGAAGCCGTACCCTCTTCAATTGAGGGCCCATTCCATGCGCAACCCCCTGGTGGGGTTTTTTTGTCTCTCATTCCCCATGCCAGGTTCAGGCTTTGCCTGAGGTGCTCTCTTTCTTTGTAGCTATACAGATCCCTTCTTAGGCGGCTAGTATGACCCCGTTCCATTACTTCCCCTCTGTTGGTGGGAAACGTCCCTGCCAAGAGACTTCCTGTCCCTGCCAAGCTCTGCTTCGCAGAATGATGTCTCGCTGGTAGCCCTTTTTAGCTTTCGACGCAATGTCCGTGCTCCCCTCCCTACAGGTCGAGGAGTGCCCTCCTTCTGGTAAGTTTCGCCTCAACCGAGGACAGCTATGCTTTTCTATGTTGAACAACTTCCCCGTCAATAATAGTTCCGGACAGGGGCAGAAGGGGTTCCCATTCAGGTGACCACGAAATTATTTTAAGTTTAGTGCTGGCCTGTCTGGAAGGACTTCGGGCATGGCGATTTATGAAGGGCCGAATCGTCTCGATACTACCGAGTATCGAAAAAATAATTTTCGTTCGATACCAAATTTCGATACCTAACCTCTTAAATACGAGAGTCCCCGGTACCGGGTACTTGCCCCCTTGTGCATTACATTGTTGCTAATAGCTCACTAACCCTGAGAGTAACCCACACATATTAAATACCGTTGTGCTCAGTGGAAACTCCTCTAAAAAGGTATCTAATTCAATTTCAATTCCGTTAACCACAGCTCTAAAGCCATGCAAATAAACAACATGTTCAGAGTATAATTCATGACCAAGTTTTTGTTTATGTGCGATATGTATTGTAAAAGCTGAGAAATGCCTAATAAAGTCATCAAATGCTGATGATTGTCTGAGGCGTAGTGCTTTGAAACGCCTACGTTTACAGTGGCTAGCCCCACTCACCCAGAGCTTGTCAAATGTGAGGTGAGGCTGTAATGTACATTACACTTTAAAGCATAGCATAAATTTAACGCTTTGTTTAAGCGATCAAAAGTATGGCTACATTATGCCAAGATTGACGGCAACAGCGTACGATGCAATATTTGTAAAAAGGTTATACCGTCCAAGACTGGGAACACATCAATTATGATGAAGCACCTGACAGTACACAGAAGTAATTTACTGCAAGAAGATCACGCTGGTGCAGTCATCATCATAATCATCCTCTCAGTGTTTTCCTGACTCAAAGCCTCCAACAACATGCCCACCACAAGCGTCGTCCTCCGTGACTGATGAGGATACCGGCGCGATGGGTGATCCGGCAGGTAAACAGCTAACAAAATAAGCTAACTTTTAGCGCTTCATGCTGTGTACCGTTAAAGTTAAGTTTAAGTTTGTGCAGGGTCAATTTATTCATCGTGTTTCGGACTAACGTACGCTGTGTAACGTTATATACGGTTTCAATGGCATTAAAAACCTAGCTAAGTTGATACTAAAATACTTTAAGGCAAATGTGTCAAACTCAAGGCCCGCGAGAGCTTAAAAGTTTAGAGTGTCTTAAAAAAAATGAAAAAAAAAACTACATTTCCCACAATGCAACACATCCATACTCACGAGTAAAACTGCAGAGCTGCAAACTCACACATTGAACGTAAGACTCTCGCATTTGAGTGATCTCTCACACAAAAAAAAAAACATTTCAAGATGTGAAATGGGCACAGCTAATAGTTTATCTGTGATCTGTTTCTTGAGCCTGATTATGAAAGATGACGATCGATATGCATCGTCTTCAGTCTGTGAGGGGTTTTTTTCGCTAAACAAATAAAAAAAAAAGCTTTTTTTCTTTCATTATTTGGACAGTTTGATCCTTCATTAATGGAGTTATGTGGGTTTTCATAAGCTGACAAGAAACAAAAGAATTTACATTAGAACAATAAGCATACAATTGTTTCTGTGCAACTGAATTGTCACTTGAATAAGTTATAAATAATGAGTTATTTAACATTAAGGAGTAGTTACAATTACTTTACATTACATTCGATTACATTGTTTTACATTTATAAGTTACATCTGGCCCTTTGAGGACAGCCATTATGCTAATGTGGCCATCTGTGAAAATGAGTTTGACACCCCTGCTTTAAGGTTAACAGCAAATGTTAACCCTGCACTTTCTTCATTTTGTGTTTTTGTTCCTTTGGTTATTGGTCAGCTGTAAAAAGTGTCACAAACATCCTGAAAAATAATACCCAAGTTTCTCTGTGATTATGTATTATGTAATCTTGTTAAAAACAATATCTTACAATAAAAGTATTGAAAAAAAGTATCTTTTAGAACCGGTATCGAATTCAGGGTATCAGTATCGAACATTTTTGAAGCCCTAGTCACAACATTAGCAGTTCTAAGATAAGCAGAAATATCTGTTCTCCATGGCTCAGTACTGTAGCAACATCATAGAAGGTTTTCTGTTTAAAGAAGGAATCTTGATAAAAGGTGACAGGGAACAAATGCTGCTATTGGTTGTAACATGAGGTTGCAGCCTGCCTATTTTTCCACTGATGTAGCAAATGGAGAAGACACATTACATGCAAACACTTGAAGCAACAGCTGACACTAAACTGTACAATTGGCAGAATCCCAATAAAACAGACAGAGACAGAAGCTATAAATGTTCTGTTGCAGATCTGTTTCATAATAGCATGAGAGATGGTTTTGAACATTCACAGAGGTAAAGGAGAATAATTGACCTATTAGTAACCAGTTATTTATCATTATTAGACTTAGTTCATTACAGACATTTGAATGATGACTGAACTGAGATAGTCTTCTCAATATGCACATTCTGATCGAGGATAAACATTCATAACATTCTATGTACAAAACAGACTACAGAGTAGTTTAAAGCCATTTTAACAGTGCATACCCTTAAAGCAACTAGGGAGATTTTCAGTGTTCTAGTTATTTCAGTTTTTACTACTTTATTTGACCTTTTATGGGCACCTCAAAGTGCCCATGCATTTGAAGTATTGAGCTATGAACAAGGCTCTAGATTATAAATACAGTGAGGGAAATAAGTATTTGAACACCCTGCTATTTTGTAAGTTCTCCCACTTAGAAATCATGGAGGAGTCTGAAATTTTCAGCGTAGGTGCAGGTTCACTGTGCACTGTGAGAGACATGATCTAAAAAGAAAAATCCAGAAATCACGATGTATGATTTTTAAAAAAAACTATTTATTTGTATGATACAGCGGGAAATAAGTATTTGAACACCTGTCTATCAGCTAGAATTCTGACCCTCAAAGACCTGTTAGTCCACCTTAAAAAATCCACCTCCACTCCATTTATTATCCTAAATTAGATGCACCTGGTTGAGATCGTTAGCTGCATAAAGACACCTGTCCACCCAAGACAATCAGTAAAACTCCAACTACTACCATGGCCAAGACCAAAGAGCTGTCCAAAGACACCAGAGACAAAATTGTTCACCTCCACAAGGATGAAAAGGGCTATGGGGAAATTGCCAAGTGACTTGGTGAAAAAAGGTCCACTGTTGGAGCAGTCATTAGAAAATGGAAGAAGCTAAACATGACTGTCAATCTCCCTTGGACTGGGGCTACACACAAGAGCTCACCTCGTGGGGTCTTAATGATCCTAAAAAAGTTGAGGATTCAGCCCAGAACTACACAGGAGGAGCTGGGCAATGCCCTGAAGAGAGTTATTGCTGCTAAGGGTGGCCCAACCAGTTATTAGGTGCAGGGGCAATTACTTTTTCACACAGGGCTATGTGGGTTTGGATTTTTTTTTCTCCCTAAATAATAAAAACATTCATTTAAAAACGGCATTTTGTGTTTACTTGTGTTATCTTTTACTAATATTAAAATGTGTTCGATGATTAGAAACATTTTGTGTGACAAACATGCAAAAGAATAAAAAGTCAGGAAGGGGGCAAATATGTCCAGTTCCATGAGCAGCTGAATCCTCCAGTTCCCTTTGAAAACGTTTCTGCACTGTTTGGCATATTGGCATTCAACTACCTCCTTTACTTTCCCCATCACTCAGAATTCAGAAATGTCAGCACATCACTGGATGAAAAAGGCAAGGGTCTATCAGGAGCCCAGAAACCTTTTATGGACAAACATTGATTAAAACAGGTCCCAGGAGAGGATGGTTACCTTTACCAGACACTCAAACCCTTTTGTGTCAGTTTTTGCACATGTTATCAGTCCAAAATCACCAGGGTGTATAAACGTTTGATCAGGGACATATGGAACTGTTCTGTTATTATGATTAAAAACAGTTGTATGAAAATAAATGGCTTCACCCAACCACTAAATATGAGTTGGAAAAAAAGTTTTTGTTACATTCATATTGTCTGAAAAATGGCCAAGAAATCTTTTTTTTTCCCAGGGTATTTAAATGTATGATCACATCTGTATATGTAGCTTCTAGAAGCAGCCCAAGCTATTTCCATTTGGAAATATGTCACAATAAATAAAACTGTTACAAGATTATTAATAACTCACATGCTTCATTAACACTTCACGTTTGCAGAGAAGCCAAACAAAAAATGTAATTAAACCACAGTAAATAAGTGATCATTTATATTACTTTCTTTTCATATACATTCTTATGATTGGAACATTGTATTCAATGCAATTACATCAAATAAAAAACAATGATTTTCTTGACCTTTCTGACTACAGTCCTTGTCATAATTAGAAATCTGTATTCAATGACACTAACCCATATTTGATTGTGTATATGTTTCTTTTAGGAAATTGTAATACGCATTTCCATTATAGTAACTGACAATCCCACGTATCAACAACAACAACAACACAAGGACAATTTCAGAGAACAGCAGAGGGTCTTGACAGAGATATGAATTGAAAAAATGTGTTCAAATGTGATGAAACAATAATAAATGTTTAACCCCTAGAATCTGGTGTACAACCCTAAAATCTTTTCATACCTTTAAAATGTCTGGGATGATTCAATGAAAACAAAAATGCTGACACACTATCACGGTTAGGAAAGCTGACTAAATGCAGAATTAAGAGATTTTCACTTTGAAGATCACTCACTGTCCTCATCAAGAACAAACACAGCACTGTTTCATGTCTACTTGTCAACTTATGTTAGGCAACCAGAGCTCAACCACTGTTATAAGCCAGAGTTTTACACTTTGCTAAACACTGATCTGATGGGAAGTGGATTACATCACATTTAATGCAATAAAGTTGCCTGACATCATCCACATCCTGCTGTGTTTGCTCCAGGGGTGACCGGGAGTTGACCCAGCAAAACATCCAGGCAAAAAGGGCTGGTTGTGTGTGGCTGAAAAGCCACATAAGTTTCACAGTTTCTGAAATACAAGAACATCAATTCAAAATATATTAGGATTGATTCCATTTCAGCATAGTGACTGGCATACAATCAGCTTTAGGGGATTAAGGTTGACTGTATACCTTTGAGATCAAGTGAGAAGTTTGTGTAAACAAAATATATGTATAAATATAGCAACAAACCAAACATAAATATGTATTTCAGGCAGCAAGGCACTGCATTACTTAAGAATCATCAACACTTGTTTTATGGTGCCTTCACAGCTTAATCATTTAATTTAATCACAATAGACATCGTAATGTCTTTTGGTACGGCTAATTTGGGCAGGAGAGTATGCAGCAATCAAACTCACACCGGACAAAAGAGCATTATTTGGCGCTTCGAGTGGGTTTAGAATTTGGGGTGTCCGGGCTATACTGACTGGAAATGCAGAAAACACTGTTAAAGCACCTAAATCCCTAGTTTTCAGCTTACTGGTAAGAACCATCAGAGCTAGCCTGGATGGAGGTGTGAGGGGCTTTTCATAATTAAATGAGCTGTGGAGTCAGAGCTCGGAGAGGAGGAGAAGAGATTGCCATAGTAAGAAGCCAGGGTAAAGGTGTGAAGTAGACACTCCTTGATGGATGTCCAAATGGTAACAAATGGCTTCTTCTCCTCTCATTGTTTACTCCTGTGAGCGCCTTTATATTCTTTGCATGTTATCGACTCCACTTTGTTTTGGGGAAAAGAGGCAACAGTCTGTCAGGGACTTTCGGTGCGCTTCTTGATACCATGCCCAACTCTGAACCCGAGAACGAAGCCAGAGCTGAATTTGTCCCATATGCAGGAGGCTGCGGCTGCCATATGCCCCAAGAGCTTCTGAAAAGCTTTCAGAATGACCACTTGTCTGGAAGACACTTCTGTGAGAGCAGCCAGCAAGGCCCAGGTGCGCTCTACCAAAAGTTCGCCTGCAAGTTCTATGAGTTCACCTCCATCCCGAGAAAGGAAACAACTCGTGTTGGGGCGAGGCGGCTCTTCTCTTGGTTAAGCTTCAAACTCAGACTATATGCAGTAGCACCTTGTCCCAATGCTCGATCAACTGAGTATCCATATCCCAGCCTGGGGAGCGGGGCAAGAGCTGCCCTCACTAGCTTCAAGAAGGAGAAAGAGAAAGATTGGAGGCCAAGACACAGTACTGGTAGGCTTGCCCCATGAAACAGAACCTCAGAAAGGGTTTGTGTTCCTAAGCACCGGAGTCTTTATTAAGGGTGAACCCATCTGAGAAAGGAAAACTTTAAACTCCAGGCAGGAAAGTAGTTGTTTTTTTAACACATTGGGTGTCGACACCCCATGGCAACGGGGTAGCAATGAGGCGAGTGAGGTGGTCTCCCCTCTCCGAAGGGAGCTGGGTCAATGGAAGGACCCTGAAAGAGGTATTCTCTTATCACAGGTATATCCTTGTCACAGGTATTGTACTTCCAACAATTCTTTTCACCAGTAAATGGTACTGATTTTACTATCTTGTAAGTTCATTCAAAAACCCTAAAATATTAAAACTAATTACCTTTTTGAAACCTGGGTTGTGTTATTCCTACTGAACAGATGCTGTAAAACTCACTGGCGAGTGCAGAGACTTCTGAGGGCTAATATCTATCTCCTAACCAGACCCACATCTCTGTTTTGCACTTTACATTCAGTGCATTTTAGGGCATTGACCCAATCGACTCGTCACTAAACCTCAAGAGGAGTGATCAGACAATGAAGTTGAGTATTTCGTGCAACTTGGACAATGTATGTTTCAAACATACATTTATATTGTGAGAGTAAACTTGGTGGATATTGTGTGAGTACAGGGCACTCTGAATGTTTTATTTTGATGTTTATGACAGCATTTCAGAAATAGCAATACTGAATGATGAGTTCCATGTGGAATTATACAATTTCAAGTATATTTTCAGTGCTTTTGTACATGTTTTGTCTTCATTTTCAATAGGTAAAGGAGAGAGGCACAGGTAACTTGAAGGAATTAAGTCTTACTGACAAGAGTAGAGGTGAAAAAACAAGAAGTTAAATGCAGTAGACACTTCCTGAGTGCTAAAAAACAACAAACAATTCACAGCTAAACTATTCAGTGCGTCAAGCTCAAATTCAAGCTTCTTTCCCTTTTTGACGAGAAATTGCAAGCATCATTTTCCATGTGGTCAATCATTGCAGTCAATAAATTGATACTGTTTTCTTTTTACGCTTACTTCATGTTCACAAAAAGCTGACAATACATTTAAAGAAGACTCTTTTAAACATCAACATGAACACATTCCTTTGTGCTGCTCAAGAACTACTACAACCAAAGACTAATATCAAGAAAGAATCTGATTTTGTTAAAGATTGTATAACAGTTATGTGACATTGAATGTCATGAAAACACTGTTGACCATCATCTTCCTGCTGCTTTTGCTCCAGAGGCGACCGCGGCTTGACCCCTCGCAATGACTACAACCTTCGCTTGAGGCTGCCTCCATAAGGCTGATGGTCTGTGCTGGCTGTACAGTGTGGATTCGATTCAGAACTCGATTACGAAAAGTGCATCCAAACACCTTTCTGAACCCCTTGCGGAAGTGCTTGGACACCAAAGCATATACAATGGGGTTCAGGCAGGAATTGGTGTATGCAATCAAGTGTGAGAGTATTCGAAGAACGTATGTGGTGTGATTGAGTGGGAAATGACCGAACCACATGCATAAAATCACCAGGTGATGAGGTAGCCAACAAATGCAGAAGAGCACTGCCACTATGATGATCATCTTGGTAACCTTGCGCTTTGCTTTGCGGGATTCTGACATGTCCTGCATGGGGTCTACAGAGGTCCAAAGGTAACGGATAATCCGGGCATATGTGATGCCCAGAATGAGCACAGGGATCAGGTAGCCGAATATGAAAGTGCAAATGTCCATGGCACGACGATGATGAATGTTCCAGGCTGGGATGCAAACGATGGTTCCGTCTAGATCCATCTGCTGGTAATAGCTGAGGTAAGGGCTCGAGAAGAACAATGAGAGTGCCCACACCAGGCTGATGGAGGTTAGAGCATTACGGGGAGTTCTGGTTTCTCTGGACCGCAGGGGATATCGTATAGCAAGATATCTGAGGAGATAATACAACAGAGTCAAGTGCAAAGGACAACCGTTCCAGATTCTAATCAATTCTTCAATCAATAAACCACATGATTTAGATTAGCATACTAAACTATTAGCATACTATTTTATAGTGGTTCTCACCACTTATAAATAAAACGCACTCTTAAATTCTCAGCATAATGTGATATCATTTAGAGCAGGGGTGCTCATTACGTCGATCCCGATCGACCGGTATCGCGGCGTGAAATTGAAACAATATCAGCCGATCTCCATCCCTTCACAGTTCAGCAAAGTTAGCTGCAGATTCACGGATTCGGTTTTCTCTGCTCAATAGCTTGAGACCAGAATGTTCTTAGTAAACAAATAATACCTATTTTTAATCTGTGTTATGTAGCGGACAAACTACAAAACGTTTTTTATCATCAAAACAAGTTTCCCTCGGCATTCACAGAAACACATTACCGTCTATGAGCAACCCGTTGACATGGAATCGCTTAGGGACCGTCTGCAAATTACCAGATCCAAAATATGTTTTACCCAGAATATGCTTCATAACTTCATTCTAAATTCATCTATTACAACCAAAATCAAGCAACACCGCCACTCCTCACCTTTATATTGTACTGCACGACTCAGTTTCATTAAAAAATTTACAAATTTATTAGAGCATCCTTTTTATTCTTGATTTTTGGATATTTGGATCAAGCTCAATTGCCCCCATAAAAATCACTCTATTACCCCCCAATTCAGGTCACACACAACTGTTCTAATGATTCAATGCAGTGCAAGTCATCAAATTAAACACGGTATTACAAAAAATAATAACCAGTAATTATTATGTGTGTTTTGTCAATTCTCAACAAAGTTGAAAAGAATTGTTCTTATACACAAAAAAGTTGTGATAATTGTGCTTCATTTTAAAAGTAACTCTTATTTAGAGTCTATGCATGGTTTAGTCACTTTTGTCCCTCGGTTGTCAGAATCACTTTATTACTCACTGTTATTGAGTAATAGAGCTTTGAACACTTTGCAAAAGTTTTTTGTAAAGAAATGCATGCAGATGACTATAGTTGGATGTGATTAACTGGAAAATGCAATAAAGTCCAAGCATGAAGCATTGCCAATCAAATTTCAAATGTGATAACAATATTTTAGAAAATGAGGGTTTTATACATGTTTACCTGAGATTATGTATAGACACTTCCCAAAATGATCATTTGTTACAAATAACACATAAAAGGCTGTAAATTTTAAATGCTTTAATATACATTTACAATTTTGGGCTCAAACAAATTGTTTTAATTGAAAATATTTTGAAAGATTTACATGATGATTTAGAAACATGCTTGAGGAAGTGAGTTGAGGAAAATATATAATTCATTTTCACTCTGTATGAAATACAGTGGTAACCCAAGATACGAATCCTTCGAGTTACGAAAAGTTCGAGATACGAAAGGTCTCGCGGGAATTTTTTTGCTGCGAGATATGAAGAAAAATTCGAGACACGAACAATTACAAACATTTCTGCTCTATTTTCCACTTGTTTGTCTCACGTTGTGCTGCGCTTCCGCGTCTTTGTGCTCCTTTCTCCCTTTGAAGAAAGTGTTCTTTAAGGGGCTGATAGGCCTTAAACACTTTAAATCATTTTAAATCAAGCGAAAGATTATGTATAGATTACCAATAATGTACTATAACAAATGTTAGAGGTGTCAAGGTGTTGTAAAAAAAAATAACGTTTATATAAAAAAAAAAGTAAACGGAAAAAGGAAAGTGCTGTTCTGTAGCGCAAGATAGAGAAACCCTGTAACGTGTTCTCAGAAGCGTCTCTCCATCCCTCACACGCTCGGCATTCTTTATGCTTGTGCTTGAAACCGTGTTTGTGTTAGTAATTCAGGAAATATCTGGAGAAAGTTCATTTTCATACGTAGCGCTGTAATGTTATCTGCCATCCGTTCCCCCTCTTCCGACACGTCGCTTCACTCAAGGTAAGGTTTCACATTTGTGTACATATTACATATTTTGCATGTGTTTTATTGTCATTTATTACATTAACAATGTGTAGATTTAAGGATTGAAGAAACATTACTTGATTTTTATCTGGTTTTCCATTTTTTTTTTTTATCAACTTATACTGTTTCTGAGAGCCGTTGCACGGATTAGGCGTTTTACATGTAAAACTTGATTTGAGATACAAATTGTTCGAGCTACGAACGTCACCCTGGAATGGATTAGTTTCGTGTCTCGGGGTACCACTGTATAAACTGACACTTTCACATCACATCATTTGACAATTTAAAATACCAGTGCAGTAATTTCAGAAAAATTCACATTTTCAACACATGTTTGTATGTCATTTCAATTTCCAATCCCTGTCTTTTTAGGTTCTTCTGTTGGTGCTGTTTTGCTGCTGGTACCCAAATTTGGTTCTCCTGGGGGGATTATGCTATTTTTTTTCTATTCTATTTCTAGAGATTTTCTGAGTTTCTCAGCCACCAGCCATCACAGAGCCCTGATCTTAACATCAGTGTGTCTGGTATTACACAAGGAGACAGAAAGACGTGAGAAAGTTCTCCAAGGTGTTCGGAACAATCTGGCAGCCTTCAAAACTGTGCAAGTGCACCTAGAAGAATTGCTGCTGTTTTGAAGGTAAAGGGTGGTCACACCAAATATTGATTTGTTTAAGAGTTCCCCTTTGTTCATTCACTGCATTTAGTTTGGTGATGAAAATAAATGATTAGCACATTTTTGAAAACACTCTTTGTATTTTTCACACCTGCCTGCTCTTTGTACTGTACTCTATATGAAAAAATTAAGGGTAATTTAAGGACCCGTCTAATGCTTCACATTGTGTGATCATCTCTCACAGTGACCATGATGTGCTAGCCAATGGAAAACACGTGCTTTGACATTGCTTTACTATATGGTTGCCAAGAGATTCTTGGTCTTTGTTGCTATGCATTTTCTAAAGGATCACGGGCTTTTACAGATCCCTCCCAGCATCTCTATGGTTTCTATGATGAAGGTCGGGGTCTGTCTTTCTATGGATACTTGATATCTAAAAATAAATGGTCAAAAAGTGGTTAATAGTCAATGCAATTCAAGGCAAACATTGTCACTGTGTACTATGTTTCTTATTTCATCTTGCTGCCTCTTGCTCATCATATTCCTCATATACTGTGGCTTGACCATTAGAACAAAGCACTAGAAATGGTAATGTTGTGGGTTGGAATTGCAGGTAATGGCTGCTCACATGAGTTCCTTCATTCCAAAATTGACGCCGCTTTGCATAAAACAGTCTGCCAGATGTATACTTTTTTGTAATCGTCTTATTTCACGTCAAAAGAAGACATATTGAAAAACAAAAAAACAAGTCACATTGTTATTTTTGATACCTCTCATAAAATTATCACCTACTATGCAATACTTTTTTTGTCCATTTAAATAGACATCACATGCCAGGGCATGACAATTTTGGCTTTAAGGGACTAATTAAAGCCCATTGTCTTTTAATTTGGACGTTTACCATCAGAAAGATATTTATTAGGCCATTTTTTTTACTCATATTTAGTGGTTGGGTGAAGCCATTTATTTTTACAACTTTGTTTACTTTCTTTTAATCATGATGACAACAGAATTGTTCCAAATGTCCATGATCAAAAGTTTACACACAAGTTTGAGTGGCTGGTAAAGGTAACCTGCACCTGTTTGCTTGTAATTAATGTTTGTGCATTAAGGATTCTGGCTCCTGTTAGACCCTTGCCTCTTTTATCCAGTGATGTGCAGACATTTCTGAATTGGGGAAAGCAAAGGACTACTACACAGATTACAATGCAAATGCCACAAAATAGCCCGCTTATAATATGCCAAACAAGCCAGTAAAAGTTCCCGAAAAAATGAGCACTCTAACTATCGAAACTACAATTTTAACATATTTAATTTAACATGTAAATTTTCGCATGTTGGGTGGACTCAAATATTTTCAAATCATTTTACCAATCATGAGGGTGTGTTTATGAAGCAGAACTGTTTGGTCCTGATGCCCATTTAAATGTACAGAAAAAAATAACAATGATAGAATATTGGCATTTTAATTATTTATATTTTATTTTCTTTGGAGGCCTTAAAACCAGGTAGTTGTGTGTTTGCATTTTTCTGAAAACTTAATAATTCACGTCTGAAGAGGTTTATGTTACAGTCATTAGTCTACAAAAGATTCTCTCAGCGTATTAAAAATTTCAGCGTAATATTAAGTTAAATCGACTTTTCCCACATGATTCCAGTGAGACCGAGCTCCGTGGAAGAACGCACCTGTCGAGAGACACGGCGGCCAGGGTGAAGATGCTGGCGTACATGGTCAGGTAGATAATGAAGTGGACGGCTTTGCAGACGAAGGCTCCGAACACCCACTCGTCCATGGTGTAGATGGTGGCTTGAAGAGGAACGCAAAACACGATGAAGCACAGGTCAGCCAGCCCCAGGTTCAGGATGAACAGGTTCGTGCTCTTCGTGTTCATCTGACCGTTGCGGATTAGAACCGCGAGCACCAGACAGTTCCCCACGGTGCCGACCAAAAAAATCAGCGAAAATATCACAGAGATGATCACCGACTCAACTTTCCAGTTGGAGAAGTGCATCTGAGACGCGTTCATCTTTGTTTCTTCTGAAACGGGTTTCAGCGAAGCACAAACTCCATAAATAAGCACTCTTTGAGAAACTTTTGTCGTATATATAGCCCATATATATACAGCCCATTTAATCGAAACCTCTTTTAAAATCGAGAAGGGCTCTTCTTTTTGGATGGTGTCCACTATCACCGTTGATGGGCTACAGAAGAAACGAATGTGGTGAGCATCACCACTGCCAACGGCAGTCTTCTCCTCCCCCAGTGCTTAATGGTAATCTAGACCTAGGGTCATATCTGTCAACCTAGTTTATACTAACGTGTGCATCAACAGAGAAATCCGTTTTTGTTTTTTATATATTTTATTAAATAAAGATTTTTTAAAAATATTACATTCACACATAGAAAAAGTAAATACATGTCTAAAACACTTAGTGGAGTTAAAGACGAAATTACGAGCCCCCTTGTGACATTGTAATTTTTTATATTTCTATAAACACAACGTTTTTAAAAACACAAAAATACATATATCTAAAACCAAGAACTTAAAAAAAACTACTGGTCAAAATTATTTGCCCTCTGATGCTAATAGTCAATAGTGAATCCTGTTTTCTTGTGTGATAGAAAATTGTAAACATTGCATATAACTGATAATAATGTTATTCAGTTCCGCTAAAATGTGTGCTGGTGTGTCTTTGTGACTTGTGAAATGACGTGTTTCCTGTGAGGGGACCCCATATAGACAGTCTCCCCTTTTCAAAAGTTCTCTTTCGGGTATCTGCAACATGTAACGTGGACAGGACTGAAAGTGCCTCCCGGCCACGAGGTGACTGAAATGCTTTTCTGATTATTCGAATGCATTAATAAACCTGTTTCCTTTCTGTTCATGCAATCCTGTCTCTTGAGTCTTAAATATTTACGCGATAATGTATTAATTTGGCAACAATTGGTAATAGCATTTAATCATTTACATGTCATTTCCAACATGCCTTCTGAAGAGAAAAAGATGTCCAGATTGTCTTCTATCACAAACAGTGGACTTTAGTGGGCTCCACAGATCTTCTGCTGGATTCAAGTTTGGGATTTGAAGTGAAGCCAGAGGACGAAATGTTGACCCAAACCAAATTTTCGTACACATTTCTGAGATTGTCTTTCAAATCTTCTCATAATCCTTCTTTTCCATATTTCCTTTAACCCTGACGGGATCCACATTGAAACATCCCCACAGCATCATGCTCCCACCCCCATGTTTCCTGAACAATGCAAAATTCCACTGTATCTGCCAAAATTCCTTATATAACTTAATTAAATTATAACCTGGTGCTCTCTTATGTACTTAAAAGCAATATTGACATCTTAAAAAATGTCTCATTTAAATTATAACGTGGTGCTCTCTTATGTACTTAAAAGCAATATTGACATTTTAAACACTCTAGTGACTGTCTTCACTAAGACATCAATGCCAGACCTGGCAAAGCCCTATGTCACCCATGGACAGTCTTATCTGTAACAATGGTGGACTCCCAGTCCCTACTGTTCCCGGTAGCTTGTACTTTAGACTGTGTGCTAACACCTTCAACAGGGCCCTGCTGTGACATGGGGTTGGTTCGTTGATCATATGTCTTCAACCTTAAAGACCTAAGACCTACCCCATCAGAGTCAGTGGGACAGTGAATGCTTCCAGCCATATCAGTGGGTCAATGATGCTCATATCATTGTGCAGGTGTAGGTGATAATCATCAATAAACTGGGTATATAACCCCAGTAGAACCTACCCTTATTCTATACGGAACCCACTAAATGTTTTTGGGACTCCTCAAACGATTTGTAGAAGGAGGGGACCTCAGTGGAGCGCAATCTTTTCTACAGACAGAGGGATTCCGAAGCGGACCTCTTATGACACTGAACCCTCAGCTCTGCCAGACCCTTTGCATGCTTCATGATCATGGAGACCTCGACGCAAGACATCCATGGAGACTATGAAGAGGCTTGCCACTGCATCCCGGGACTGTGTTCATCTTCAGCAAACATAGTGACCTGTTCTAATCACAGGTGTCGTTCCTGGCTGCCAGTACCCTGGTGCATGTCACAGAGGACCCAGGCCTTGTTGACCTAAAGAATTTGCATGGCTTGCAGAGATGCGCTAGGTTGACCCGAAGCCGGAGCTTTCATCATCAGGGTAGACGGAAAAAACACCCAGTCTATGTAACCGCCAGGCAGTAGCTCTATCGGAGAATCACTGGTCCGCTTGGGGAACGCAGGGGTATCCCCTTGCTTCCCATCACTAAGTAGTGACATACCCAGGAGCCCGCCAGAATTCACAGCCTCTCTAGGAATAAAGGCACTGGAGGTACGTGGGGAACTGGGTCCATCAAACAGCGCAGGCAAGATTGAAGTCAGACATTTCTAAATATTTCTCATGTTCGTCCTTAGATGAGACGAACCATTTGCAGCCAGATTTAAACAAACTCTGCCATCACGTTTTGAAAAAGGACGGAATATAAGCAAGAGTTTGGATAAAGAAATTGGATCAGGCTTGGCTGAAGTTTGGAAGGTGCTGCACTATGGCGGCTAAGCTATATGGGCTAGCAAGCTATACCCAGTAGCTTGTTCGAGATACACCCAGTTCACTCCAAGGAAAGACAGAATGAGGGTAGGTTATATACCCAGCTGATTGAAGATCATCACCTACACTTGCACAATGATTCGTGCGTCATTGGCCCTTTGAAATGGTTGGAAACATTCCACAGTTGGTATTATGACAAATCAAGTGTGTCTCACATGGCCGGCGAAGTGAAGTCAAACCCAGAGTGCTGGTTGCAGAATGATTACCACCCAATACAGTCTATGGAAACTTTAAAAATAATTTACTCGTAAATTACGATATTTACACAAATGTTTTAATGGTTTGTGAAAGTTATCTATACAGTGAACAAACTTCAATAGTTTTTTTCTTGGCTCAAGTTTATTTTCGTATGGGTCACTGAGGCCCAATTTTACTTGTGGGTCACGGTGGCTCAATTTTCGCTCAACTGTAGGGGTCCATGTGAATGACAGTTATGATTGACAGCTATGTTGAAATAAGCTGACTTACTGCTGTCAACACGTTGTGAGAAAGGCAATCTATGCTGCGAACGATGAAGTTCAGGGAAGTCATTCTCAAATGCTTGTTTATAAATACAATATATGAATATAACAGACTGCATGTGAGAGAGGAGTGTGTGAGTCAGACTAGAAGAGGAGCTCTGAAACCATGATGGTTCAATCCGCTCAATGGCGGCTTCCATGAGAGCTTCGCGTTGGCTTCATATTAGCCCAATGGTAGTAAGTGGTGTCACCCCGTCCATATTTATCTATAGTCTATGCAACATAAACATATACATCATGGTGAATGACTGAAGGGGAAATATTTGACGTGGTTGGTAAAAATGAAAAATAACACGTAAAATAACTCATAGGACACTGTGAAGAGTCGTGTCAGGAACAGCTTCTGTCTTGTCACTCAGAGTTGGCAGGTATTAAAGCCCTCTCTTCTCCTCTCTTTCATTCTTTCATATTTTCCCAGTTGTTACAGATAGTTAAGGTTAATGGCTGAAATTTGTCTTGCTATGTTGTAAAGCGCCCTCTGGAGGTATTTATACACAAGCTGTTAAGAATCACAAGAAAGTTCAATGAGTGCAGTCTTTGTAAAATTCAGCTTTAAAGGACATGTGTATTAATTTTGGCCATTCATAACATAACACTTTCAACAAATACACATAATTAGCAGTGAGTGTTCAAGCTAACAACTAATGTCTCTTTAACTCCATTGATCTTCTATTATTACAACTGTATTTTTGACCTAGTTCCCTGAGAGGAACCTCACTCCTCCAGACCGGCCCCTGTCTGAGCCTCTCCATCCTTATAATGTGAGTCAAATTTTCCACTGCTATTCAAACACACACATTTAACTTAAACCACTGCTCATTATATATCACTGAATGTTCAGGAGACAGACACACATGTATTCGTTTCCTTGCACACTCAATGTCATTAGATTGACTTTCTGTTAGCTAATGGAGAGCAGACAAAGGCCACTGGGTCATATTTTCATGAGTTATTCACATACATCAAAGGAAATCAAGGATTAATACAGAGCATTCTAAAATAGAAACAGAAGAATATGTTACGTAATATGCTCACGTGAACAACATGCCATAAACCTTTATTCTCTCTTTAAAGAACAGTTTACTCGGTTCCAATACTGTGAAAAACTGTGACTTGAGCATTAGTGGGTAAAAACTTACTTGCCAAGCAAATAGACAGGAAGTGAATTGTATGAAGAGCGCACAAAGTAGGAGTAAAACAATGTAGCAATATTGAACCTTCCTTTATAGTGTTCAGAGCATTTTTCAAAATGTATTGCTGCCCCTAGATGCTAGATGATATTACACAATCTAATCGATACGGCGGTGTGGAAATGTTCCGGTACCTTTGTACATTTATTATATTATATTATATTATATTATATTATATTATATTATATTATATTATATTATATTATATTATATTATATTATATTATATTACATTACATTACATTACATTACATTACATTACATTACATTACATTACATTACATTATATTATATTATATTGATCATTGCTTGTCTCTATACAAATGTGCAAACACAGTGATATTTGAAATAAAGTTTAATTGTAAGTGTCATAATAGTATACTTAAAGCATATATCATAAATTATATGATTTATAGAAAGTGTGCAAGAATTATTTAAACAAAATTAGGCACCTTTGACATTTTATTGATTTATATTGATTAATACCTTTAGCACTAACTAAAGGATTAGAACTCAAAATTGGTTTGTTAACCTCAGCGACCCTTGACGTCCACACACCAGTGAATCCAATCAGGAGAAAGTATTTAAAGGATGCCAATTGTAAGTGTGTCTCCTCTTGTAGTAATATGGGAGCCTCAAAACAACTCACAGATGAGTGGAAAACAAAAATAGTTGAACATTATGGTCTCAGATATAAGCTCTCAATTTCAACTGTGAGGAACATTGTGAGGAATTTTTGGTTAAGGCCCAAAGTGGCAGACCAAGAAAAATCTCAGATAAGCAGAGGTGCAGGATGTTGAGAACAATCGCAGACAACCCACAGACCAGCTCCAAAGATCTACAACAATGTCTTGCTGCAGATTGCATCACTGTGAATCATACTGTGAAATATGATATGTTATGATCGTTGAGACTCATACAAACACTGGGGTGTATTAATTCTACATTTAATGTACAGTAACGAGGGGTTAATAGGACTCAACACAACATTCAAGCTTAACCAACAAAAGGACAATGGGAGCATGGATGTAAACAGAGGGTTCTGTCAGTGTTCAAACGCTTTAAAAAACACACAACTTATACTTATTTTGACCTGCAAATGATCATGGATAGAACTTTTAAAAAATAAATTCAAGAAATATTTCAATACTAACGTATACCAGAAGATGGCAGCAGTCGCAAGCATGATGAAGATGTGACACCAAAGGGATGCTTGTCTGAGGTTTCAGCAGCAAATATTCTATCCACCTGCTGTCATCTCATGTATTTTATTTATAAATGTTATAACTTATATGTAAGTTATAATTTAAAGTGTTTAATTGACACCATCAAGTGTAATCCATTTTATATCCACTGCAATGATTAGGATACACCACCTTGACCATATATAATTTTCATCATAGATATTTTATACGTAGATACCCAGTGAAACGTAGATAGCCCGTGAAACGACGTAGCGGTCGCCTCTTAGTACAGGACAAGTGACGTCGTCTATGTACTGCACTGGTCAATGAAAGCTGAGATCTATCAGCGAATGAAATAGCATAACTTATTAAACGTTTTTTTTTTTATGAGAAATGTCAGCTGGGTTAATAATACAGCATTTATTTTACATAAACTTTAGTCAATTTACATAAACATACACTGAAAAAATTATAGAAAAAAAAGACCATAAAAAACTATAGGCATTTATTTTATTTACAAATTTCACTATATACCTGTAAAATACAGTATACCGATACAAAGAAACAACAACAACAAAAAAAAAAAAACTATAAAATTTCAAATTTGCAATATTACATTATCAAAAGTTACCCTTTTTATACAGGGCTTTTCTTTTTAATATGATTTTATATGTTTAATGACTGTATATTCCTGTGAAAGTAAATCATAGCAGTCATTATTTTCCAGTTTTTCCACAACATCATAAACATGACCGTAAATCTAATGTAAACACTGCTTTAAATGTGGCCATTTGGTTCTTGAAAACTCAAGTAAGGCTCGACACTCCAACATGCATACATATACTGGTCATGACAATAACCAACAACATAAAATAAAATGTATATAAAATATAAATTAATAGTACAATTGGAACAAAAATAAAATAAGAATAATACATAATATAATAAAATAATAAAGGCATGGGCATTTTACTAATATGCGATGCAATAACTTAAAGAAACATTTCACAAACTGCTAAATAAAATTAAAAAAAAAAATCACACCAGAAAACATCTGCTATTCCAAAACAAGTAAACCCATGTTTCAGGTTCATCAGAGCAGAAAGACCATTTAGTGTTAATATAATTTTTAAGTCTTTAAAAAAGAAAACACTTGTCAATGTTCTCCATGTAAACTTTCCCTTACCAAGAATGGCGCCATGATGACGTATGTGACAAGCTGTTATAAGGTAACTACGTATAAGATATACATGGGTTTCATAAGCAACAAAACGAGATGAAAGATTAAATCAAATTTAACATTAAATGGTTAATGCATACTTTTTTAAACAAATACTTTTTTATGAGAGAAATGCCAGACATATCTGTGTGCTAAAAGTGGTCACGGATGCCTCAGTAATGACTTCACCTTCTGTTGGTGCATTTCTGTCAAAATAATGACTACTGCTTTCAGAGTCCAGCAAACAGCACTCCATCCATTCAGAGAAAGACCAGAAAACCAGAGGAAAAGGAAATTTTCCCTTCCTGTCCTCTGACCATTTATCACTCTGCTCTTGCTTCTTTGCGTCACAGTCTTTCTCTGAAAGCTTGCTGTCGGCGTTTGGCCTCGGTTTGACTGTGGTCTCCGCAATCTAAGTGATCTCTGAAAAAATGAAGCTTTTAAATGTTCCATTGGTCATAAATTGGTGTTGGTTACGTGAGGCTCATATCAGGTGAGTGTAGCCTGAATGACCCCTTTGTGCCTTCACGCAAGCAGAAATGACACAAATGCTGTGAGCAGGCTCTTGTTGTTCTGGTAGGGGGATTGTATGGTAGCTGACAGCCTTAAGCTGGATCCACATGGGATTATTTTGGGGCCCAGATCTGTCTGTTTGATTGGATGGCTAAAAAAAGAGGCACTATTGGAAGAATAGTCTTTGTGAACTTTTTAAAAGAACCATGAATAACTAAATGATACCAGAATGTACACGCAAAATTAAAACCTGCTACATGCATAATTAGAATGAGCTGATTAAATCAAAAGCAAATACATTTAAACACTTTGATTAGAGCACATCTAAATATTTAATATACAGTGGTACCCCGAGATACAAATGCTTCAAGTTACGAAATGTTCGAGATATGAAAGGCTCTATTTTCCTCTTGTTTGCCTCATGTTGCACTGCGCTTCCACGTCCTTGTGCTCCTTTCGCCCTTTGAAGAAAGTGTGCTTTAAGGGGCTGATACGCCTTAAAACACTTTAAATCAGTCAAGTGAAACATTATGTATAGATTACCAATAATCTACTATAACAAATGTTATACTGGGCATATCTCTATCTCAGCTTTTTTTGTGAGTTTATGTATGGCACATGATATGGGAAACAATGGTACAGACTCCTCCATAGCAACCAATTTTGTGTATTGATATCTATGTGTGGGAAAATAATAGACGTGGGAATTGGTTTATTTCACTGAAAGCGACATGGAGAACATGGTGTTATTTCACGGACCCCTCCACGACAACCTGACAGTTTAGCATTGCAACCAATTTTGGTACATATCTATCTCAGCTTTTGTTAATCCTAGAGACATGGCAGTTGGTTTGTGTACAAACTTTAGCCATCGAATTCACATTGTCTTTGCATTATTTGACAATTCTTGCTTTCATTCAAATTTGAAGCTGTTTAGTTGTCTTTGCAAGCTCCTCGCTGCTTAAACCCTCCAAGCTACGAAGACAAACAATAACTAAATGATATACTAAGAAATGTTTTATATACAATTCTGTAAAGATGCTAAACAAAAAGCTAAATATTGAATTATGTTAGGAATGCTTTGCATCTCATCGAGTGTTTAATGCATATGCCATAACATCTCCTGACGGAGATTAAGTAATGATACAGTGACTGTGAGTGCTCTACAGGAAGTGTGATTTCAACACTGGATTTTTCATGGAGGCCACTGAGACACAAGTTCAGACATGTCTGCATAGCTTCATAAAATAAGGTCATCTAAAAATTATGATTTGGTTTTTGTGTGTTATGTCATGAAATATATCGTATTTCATAATTTCACAAATAGTTGAATCAACCTTTTCTTTCCGTTGGTTTCACTGTGATTCTCCTTCCATTTGCCCATAGAACAGCTTTGCAGAAAAGATTTTGGCACATTGTCAGACATTTCACCAGACCAAAATATGAAGTCTCTTATTTATATCTAATATAAATTATTAGAAACTAAATTCTTGTTCCTCTGATTCCTTGCCTTAGGATGAATTGACCAAGGCTTTGAATTGGAGGAATTAATATATTATGAATTGGTAACTTAATAGTTTTCCCAGAAAGTTGTATGAGAAACATATTATTGTTAACTTCTCCTAGGTCATTTGTTTAATGTTCGATATTTCAAATTCGCTAAAATGGGCTCAAGGCTATAACTCTGCAGTATTTTACACATTGGCACCAGATTTGATGTAAGTTGTAATGACCATGATATGAGGTTTGTCAAAAATCACTGTATTTCCTAAATGCAATAACATAAAATATGATGGTGGCATGTATGTTTGACACCACGATCTCCTGCTTACGTGCAAGAATCCCACCTGTAACCTGCACATAGAGACAAGAATTAAAACTTATTGATAGATAAACAGACAGGCACTGTGGCTTGGTTGGTTAAAGTGCCTGTCTTGTAAGCAGGGGATCCTGGATTCAAATCCCAGCAGTGCTGAAAAAAATACTTTTTTGTGTTGCCCTGCAATGGACTGGCGACCTGTCCAGGGTGTACCCTTGGCTCTTGCCCAATGTGCGCTGGCAGACACCGGCAGACCCTGAAAAGGAATAAGCGAGTTGAAAAATGAATGAATGATCGTTGAACTGAAGTCACCAAGTTTATCAAAAACATTAAAATTACAATGAATACAGTAAACAACTATCGCTGATTTTTATATCGCTGATTAAGAAATATCGCTGAAGTAAGAAATTAATGATTATTTCTAGAGCACTAATACTAGAAGCAAAGCTACCACAAAGTGGTCTACAGGAGGACTATCAACCAATGACATCCATATCAACAATCCAGAACCATAAAAAATGCAATATTATGAGATATTTATGCAGCTTACTCTAGAAACACTTTCGAATAAAATGGTGTCTTAAGATTCATTCATTTATTCATTTTCCAACCCGCTTATTCGGGGTCAAGGGGGTCTGCAGCACACATTGGGCGAGAGACAGGGGTACACCCTGGACAGGTCTCCAGTCCACCAGGTCTCTCATTTAAACCTAAGGAATTTAGATTATTCAATTAACCTAAACACATTTTTTTGGGGAAAACCGGAGTACCCAGAGGAAACCCATGCATGCACGGGGAGAACATGCACACTCCTTCCAGGAAGGTCACAGGCGAGCCTCAAACCTAACTAGAAGGCCACAGTGCTACCCACTACTGCGCCAGCGTGCTGCCCCGGCGTCATAAAATGTTTCTTAAAAATATCCACACTAGCAGAGTTTCTCATGGCAAGTGGAAGAGCATTCCAGAGCCTAGGCACCAAAAGTTTTAAAAGGCTCAAAAATTAATATGGGGCCAACTCATGTAAAACTATTCACTGTAAGTGAAATAATTTTATATCAATTCTGTACATGACAGGCAGCCAATCAAGTGAGGCCAGGACTGCAAAAATGTGGCAACAAGTTCTTGTTCTAGTCAGAAGCCTCGCCTTTTTATTACTAATCAGACAAACTTTATGGCAGTAAAAGGTTATTAAAAGATTAGTATTTTACATAAATTAAAGATAAAAATGTAATGTTACATTTATTTGAAATTAATATACCGGTAATTAATGAATACACTACGTATTTCTTTAAAAGTCTCAAACAACTTGGACCTTAATATTGTTCATTAACTGGTCATTTTTAGATTTTTTTATCAGACTTTTTTCTTTTTGCCTCTTTCCCTTCGTGATAGGCTTATAGGTTATGAATAGCATGTGTGTGTGTGTGTGTGTGCGTGTGCGTGTGTATGTGTGTGTCACTGCTTTGGGAAAGGAGCGAGAGGAGTGTTTCATTATAAACCTGTGCCATTAAAAATCTGCTGGCGAGACCTGCTTTTGGCTCCTGCTCAAACATCCTTGCTTTTATTCATATTTAGTTAGCACACATGTGAGGCTTCTTAAAGACCCCTAATTGAGACCATTACAGCCACAACATGATAAGAAATTCATCTATCAGCTTGTACGGCGCTCTTTGTTAACCATCGTAAATCAACACACCAAAAGCCAATACATTTGTAATGGAAAAACCAGTATGAATTATGGCGCTCAGATATCACAAAAAGCATTCATTCGAGGCGCAGATGATCACAGGTCAGAAATTCACTTTTGGGCTTTTATTATTACAATCTGGAGTTCATCTGAGCTCAAGAGAGGGTGAAGTCAGAGCTAAACTTAGATGTTTGTCAGGCTAAACGCAATGATCTTTTGTCTTATCTCACTGGGTGGGTAATCAGGAGTTCAAAGGTCATGGCGGTCAGGTGGCGGTGCGTGCAGGTGCTTCTGGAATTTTGGGAGAGGGAAGATGGAGCGTGTGCAGCAGCAGAGCCACAATCACGCAAACTGCGTGTGGTTTGGCAGTGGCAGCCAAGAGCTCTAACTCAGCGCAGCTCATACTTTCTCCCATGGCTATCCGATCATCCCTCCACTCTCTCCACCGGCTGCTGTCTGCCCCCGGCTCCCGACCAAACACAACTGGTTTGAATAAAGGAGCGGCATGGCTGGGCCATGTCTTCTGAAGAAATCCCTAAGACTAATAGTTTACTTAGCCTAAATACCCCCGATTAGACGAATTGAAACATTGTTGTTATGCGGTTGAAACTCAAGGACCCAGCAGCAGAGAGTTTTAACTCCATCCCGGAAAGGACACACAGCAGTTTTCCTGTCATAGGTGAACCACAGGTTCTGCTTAAGTTCAAAAACAAGTACACACAAGAACACAAATCCAAAGAGAACAGCAGCATAAAAAACAACTTAGTGTAACTGCAAAACATGAACTATGGGATAAAACCCTCGCAAACACATCCGACTGTCACTGTCAGAAGCTATCAACTTCTGATTTTACTTTACTTTCTTATTTGCACAGCCTCAAGTCATATTTTATAATTTGAAATGCTTGGTAACAGTTAGAGAATAACTGTTAAAGATATGCTTGTGTCCTCATTTACAACTAGCACATCAACTCTGGGAAGAGTAGAGATTTACTAAGTAGCTATTCGGTAGATCTTCTGGTGTACACACAGATGAGATGGAACTAGACAGAACAGGAATGGTAGTTCCACAGGTTGAGTTCCATTTGTACCCCTTGGCCCAAACCCTCTTTTTGCTTGGTTCATGTGAGGCCAAAGGGTGTGCCAAATAATTTTGTTTTAAGATGTTGGGCTAGACGCAGGGTCACACAGCCCTTTCTTTCCCAATCCATATAAAGGTCAGTAAAGGTCACAAAAAAGCAACAAAAATCTAATTTTTACAGCACAATTTCAATGCACCATTATTTATCCTAATAAAATTAGGGTTAAAAAACAGACTTACGTACGACACCAAAAAGTATGCATTTTCTGATCCTTCAGAATCATCTGTCTGATGAATACAACTATTTAGAGATGTTTTGATTCAGAAAGAGTTTGATTTCAGCCATTCCTCTAGCACTTAGTTTTAGGGGCTAGGGGGGAGATTTGGGATAAGGGCAGGGCCAGCTCTACCCACTAGGTTTATAGGCAAAATATAGGTATAGACAAAATCTTGCTTAGGACAGCAAATTAGTCAGAGTCGGAGCACCCAGAGGAAATCCTCACAAGCACTGTGAGAACATGCAAACTCCTCCTGGGAAAATTGTATTCATAAAATAACACCAGAGAAATATTTTGGCTTAATCTGTACTTCAGAAATAGTAACTTGAATTAGCAGCCCGAGACAACCAGTATAAAGAATTACAGTCTTAATACTTTAAGTCATTGACTGGACATTTCAAGAATAGTATTCTCCCATCAGCACAGCTGCAGATGCCGTAGACAAGAGGTCATTTACTCCTGAATCAAGGTGATTGAGGTTCTATTTCCAGACAACAGAGCTTTGAACTCTGGAAGCTTCTTTGGCAGCTAAACACTCATTTTGAGTGAATTTGGCTCCAATGCTGTTTCAAGAAACTAGTGCTTACAAACATAATTTTGGAAAATACACCTGGACACGTGATGTCATCAAGCCCTGGCATCCATGGGGGTGTCTGAAGTCCTTCTGTATGTGAAGTATACTCACACGATGTTAGCGTGCAGACTGCAAAACATTTAGTCTGTTAAGTGTCTTTTCCTCATCGTTTTCATCAACTTGGAGCTTTGGTCAACTCTCAAACCTGTCAAAGCTGTCACTTCACCAGAGCCAGATTCGTCTGAAAAGACTCTATGGACCACATTACCTAGAAACCTCTCCAGAGCCTCTAATATAGATTGAGAGCGGCCCTTGCATGCCTTAATTTCCTCGAGGGGAAGCGGGGCTTAAAATCGCGGCAGACGCAGACTGATTTTCCACTCTTTTAATGAGAATGACAGAGAGAGTGGAGACCACAAAAGGCGTATTTTTAGAAACAGCTGGAATGTGAATGGCTAATTGTGCTTATACATTGCAGACTTAATAGTCTGTTCACCATTACAGTGTTTTTCAATAGCAAATGCCATGAAGAGAGATCCAGTAGAAGAATGGTATCTGCATGACATATTTTAACCAGCAATGCCAGAGAAAAACAAAGCATGGATTTAGATTCTAGTGTTGTATTTCTTGCTTTTAAACAAAGTAGATGAAATATTTTAGTGTCAAAGTCACTGTTTTGTGAATTGAACACAAGATAAAACAAATATGGAACAAAAAGGGCAAATCGGGTAAAGAAAGCAGAGAATGTCAAATTAGTTTCTTCTGTGAGTAAATTTACAGTAGAGCCAAGAGCCAACCGTTCATAGAACTGGGATCACAAAGTATATTTCCACTCATTAACTTTTATTAATGAGAAATGTAATCATTGCCCAACAAGCACCACTTTAAACCCAAATATAAATGTCATAAAAAGGATTTATTTCAATTTAATTGTATTAATATTTGTTCTTCTTGTATTATGTAATTCCTTTCGTAACTAGTATTTGTTTCTTTTAAATGCTTTGGAAATATTATGAAAAACATCAGCCAAAAAAACTTTTTAAAAAAGAGTTTGTTCAGAAGACGAGTGGGGCTCTTCAAGGTGATAAGAGAGGAAGAAAATGATTCGAATGAAGTCAGAGAATCAAGACACAGACAACTCTTCAAAATGCGTTGCAAACTACGAGGTACTAGTAAACCATAGAAAACATAAGAAGGATCTTCAAATTTATTTTTTCAAAGGAAAGTACATTTAGCATTTCATTTGGAAATCATGAAATGCAAGAAGACCATTGTAGACCAGATTTCCACAACCAGCGAAGGTTGATAAAAAGCCACCTGGGCTTTCATAACACCCGAAAAGTACCACAGGCTGATTGCTTGATGCAATGTTTTTTTGGGGAAAAAGCCCCACCAAGTAAGGTTAGAGAATTTATAGTTAAATGTAGTCTGCACTAGTGACAGGATGCTCTCTCTGTGTAGATGGTTGGAGCGAGGCAAGATAAAATTACATTTGTGTACTTGGTAGATGCTTTTATCCAAAATGACTGAATGAATAAACACAATTTTTTTTACCACATCTTTAATGGGTTTATAAGCAATATGAAATATGGGTAATGGTTCAATGGAATTTCTTAGAAAAAGTTTGAAATCGAAATGTTGAGAAACAAACCATTTTTTTAAACATACAATGCATCATTTTCAGTATGATCTCTTAAATTTTGAAATAAAAACGAATAGTTTTCTTGCTAACCCAATCGTGAAAAAGAAAACTATTTTCATTCAATTTACCATTTATATAAGCTCTTTATATTTTTTATGAGATGTGTATCTCATACTCTCAAGTTTTCAAATGTGGAACATTAATAATATACTTTATTAAACATATGTTATGGAATGATCAGCTAATCTCTGGTTTCTAATTACCACAAAGATCAATGTTAAAACTGTGATTCCATTAGACATGCCCACATACATCGCTGAGTCACTTTGCATGCGACAGAGTGTTTGCTCACTGCACACATCTGTGAAACACTCGATTCCAAACTACACCGAGAAAACACACAGAACACATTTGTTTGCATTTCTCGATGATGACAGTACTCTGACCTGGTGTGAGGCAAATGTAGACGTTAAATAACATTCCACACGTTAACATGCGCAACGCACTGGCGCAAAAAGTGCTGTAACTCTTCCAGCGAGCTCTGTGAAGACGTTTACAGTCAACATATTTATTTCTCAGACTGTTTCTGGCAAAACAGATTGGTCTCCAAAAAATAATCAAAAAAGCGAGACACAATGTTTAGTACACAACACAGCACCTGTTAACGTACCACTTACATCTCTAATGCTTCTTAAGGTCTACTTCAATCATTAAAGAATGAGTGGATACAATTATAGTTAGACAAAAAATGTTCTAGTTGTCCTGATTTGTAATGAGGCAAAAAAATGTGCGAGATCAATAAATTAGCTTTATTGCTAGCAAGATTGCTTGTGGCTTCTGTTCCTTCCCTTAGTTCCACTGATATTTTTGCACTAAAACACTTTTAAAAACACAGCGAACAGTGTACAAAGGTGTGTTTAGGTAAAAAAAATCTATTTTTGTTCATTTTGTTTTTTTTCTTTAAGTACACTTTTTGAACCAAATTTTTATTTATTGGTTTTCTATATACTTGTTTATACATTTTTTTTTTCATTTTAATTTCATTCTTAATGTTAGTTATACAAACATCAATGACCCACCTTTGTGTTTCACAGTGAGGATGGTGCTCCATTCATCTCTTTTCCTATATCGTCCAGTTCAAATACCTTTTCCTGTAGATCCTTTGACATCTATTTTGTTTCCCCATTGCTCAGAATTCAGAAATGTCTGAGCATCACTGGATGAAAAAGGAAAGGGTCTACCAGGAGTTGATTGCAAGCAGGTCGTAGGTAAGGATTGTTTACCTTACCAGCCACTCAAACCCTTTTGTGTCAGGAATTCTTTTCTTTTATGTCATCATTAAAATTTTATGAAAAATGGCCAAGAAATCAGAACATTTTCCAGGGTTTGCAAACTTATGAGCAAAACTTTATATTAAGTATTCAAGGCATGAAAACATTTTTAAATATTATGTTACAATTGTATATATATATTATTGTAAAATTATTTAGAAAGATTTAATTAATGATTGTGATGTCATTATTTACTAAGCCATTTTTTAAATTAGATTAATTTAAGCAGAGAAATACTTCGGATCACCACGCTTACTGTCATGTGACCATGTTTACACACTATACACACGCACACACACACGCACACACACATATATCTACTCCTGTAGGCAGTTCAGTCCACGGTAGAACTGACTTGTTTATTTTGAGACTGTGGGAGGAAGGAAACCAGAGTTCCTGAAGAAACACCATGCAAGTACCGAGAGAACAAGAAAATTTTATTCAGGAAGCTTTCAAATCGTAACTCAAACCTGCGACTTTGACTAAGAGGCAGCTATACAAACCACTATGATGCCATGATTTGTTAAAAAGAAATACAGTATTTCTCTTCCATGGGGAGCCATTGCTGACAGCATGAAATGAGATGGGCTTTTGTTTGTTAAGGGATGCCTTTTAAAGTTATTATATATAACACGAAGGGTGGCATAAAGATGCCAGGTAAGAGAGCACATGGTAACCAAAAACAGGCTAAAGCCATGTGCTCAACATCACTGATTAATTTGTTTGAAAATAAAACCAGAAAATAATAAATAACCATCACATGGAATCAAAATAGGCATACTGCTGATCAAAACAAATTGTCTGACAGGGCAGGAGTGGTGACACTCCGGTGCAATCCGCAACAGTCAAGACTCAACGAAATTAAAATACCTGCTTGTGTACAGCCAGTTCTGTACTTTTAAAACTTCGACAGAAAATAAACAAAAAATAATAGCAAGATATTTAATACTGTTAAAAGATTGCATTACTTTTTATTGACCACTTTCTCAGTAACATTTTCCGCTCTTTGTTCTGCATTGCTCTTGGCTCTCTGAGCTGCAAGCAGCTTATTAGCACGTCTGGCAAAATTAATATTACTAGTGCATAGTAAAATCCTAGTAAAGACCAAAAATAACTGAGGAGCCACACACTGTCACTCGGCCTCCGCACCTTATGGTCAACTAGTTTTTATTGGAAGCTGCAACCTCAGATTGATTAGAATGAAATGTACTGGCCTTAGAAGCTATAAAGTATTTATTTGGCCTCTGAACAGGAAACAGAGATTGTTTGTTTTATTGAGTATGTCACATTAGATCAGTATTTATTATTTAAATGCCTTTAATGTCTTTTACTTCATGTCAACTCAAAATAAACAGTTCATTGGGTTCTTTTTTAAAGAAATGCTACAAAAGCTGCAGTTTGTTATTCAGTGATACCTAGAAGCAAACATGGCAAAAATGCATTCTCCAGGACAAATGTATACATTTTATAAACACCCTACATTTCTATTTTACATTTGGATGAAAATCAGTATTGGTGAACTAACATACGCTCTGTTTAACTCACATTCACAAGTCTTCTATCAACTGGTTCCACAACAGAGTGACACAATTTAATTTGCATGCAGGGAAAGCCGTGTTTGTAAAATAATAGCCCAAATAATTACATTCCAACTTCTTTCATTCCACCTGCAGATTTTCTGCTGCCAAATAGGGCCAAGAGTGTGTTGGGACAACCACTATCACGGCTCTCTCATCATAATGCTGACTACAGTGGCAGTGTCAAGCCCTTGGGCTCAATGGGAGGCCAACAGAAACACACAGAGAATGACGTCATAAAGAGGGAGGAAGTGCTGCAGTGAGGATGAGAAAGGCTGCAGGACAGGCCTATACTGCCCATGTTATTCAATCCACTTCCTCCTCTATTCAGCTGTGTAGGCCATTAGTAGAGCTATGCATGGGAACTAGGGGCCTGCCAGACAAATGCTCTCAGCATCAGGCTACATTTCCTAGGGCTCTGACAGGCAGACAGCCTTTCTAGATGTAAAGTTTCTTTTTTCGTACAGATAAATTCTCCACATGACCTAAGAAATATGCCTTTGATTACAATGCTGTTTTCATGAACGTAATACATCCTAATAAAAAGCAATAAAGGATCTTTTCGACAGAGATTTGTATTCTTTCGTATTCCCATAACAGACGTATTTTAAATCTATGCCACCTGTAGAGATCGTAATCTATACTCAAGGGGTTTTTCAGGGATTCATTCAATGCTGTATTTTATATTAACTTTTAGATTAAAGTACATTTTTCTCATGGTTGACGTGGTTCTAGAGAGTTGAGCTGGTGCTGCTACTGATGCATGCTACAGTAATCTTTCACAATTGTGAGATTAGTTAGAGTGCATTTCTTTTGTAATAAGACAATTATATTTTTTTATAGTTTTATAAGTAATCATCAGAAAAATCTGAAATATGAGCCCCAACACAAAGTAGCAAAAGGATTTAGTTGTTTGAATATATTGGTAACTTCATACAATTTTAAAAACACCATCTTCTGTAAATTTCCCATTAAAGCATAAATCTTTTTAGTATTTAACAATTAAACAAGTCTTGTAAAAATCTGTTGATCAAAAAATAATGTAGCAATCAGTGGATTGTAATTGCAAATAGTCTTAAAAAAGAAGTTCTTTTGAATACTTTCGTGAGTAGCTCAGCAATACAAATACACCACCAACAGCATAACTCATCAACATTAGTTTAATCACAACAGTTCACAGTTCAGCTTTGACGTGGACTTATGTTTCATGCGGGAGAGAGTACATAACCAGTTTCTCTGTTACTCGCGCTTCCATTAGTTTCAATGGGAAATGTTTGACTTTTAAAAAAATTTAAATGTTGCTTATTTTTTAGAAGCAAATAATTAAAATGTATTACAATGCATAGCTTCCTTAACATTTGACCAACATGATACCTGGAAAATTTGCACTAAACTATGCAGAAGCAAAATAAACTTGATGTATGATGTCCACTGAAATGAAAACAGGGTCTTATTCAGTAAACAGCAGAAGCTTGTAGAATTGGACCAGTGTCTTTTGTTGTTGACCCCAAGGATGCCTCAGTGAGGCCTTCCTTACGCACTGGAGGTGATCGCTGAACTGTGCAAAAGACTCCAAGCTTACAATCTTTTGGTTAAGAAAGTGTTACTAATCATATCACCTTTCAAAGTGCGCCTCAAGGCCAAGAGGATGAAGTTTACCCTAACAACTCTTAACTTGTCTCTGTTAATAATATCAGTAAATTATCCTTTTTTAATCCCCAACCTCACACCTTTGTTTAGATCTGCAAGACTTAAGAAAGTATCAAATTAAGTGCTCTCTAATTTGGGTTTTGTAAAAAGATTGCCAGACAAGGACTAAATCACCTTTCAAAGGCGCGACACTCGATATCTTTACCATTCCCCATTAGACAGCCTTTAGACTTTCTTGTTCCGCTATTAACATGGACACTCAGGCCAACACAATCAAACCGTCGTCTAACCAGTACAGTTTTTCTTTCTCATTCAAACCATAGTCTTGGCTTCAAGACAAGCATGCAAGATGATCAAGATATTCCATCATGAAAGAACATCTTAGCATGAAAAATAAAGCAGATAACTTCAAAAACATTGTTAAAATGCATGACTGATTTGAAGCATGCCTCAGAAGTCAAAGAATTCAAGAATAACCTACATGACGAGTCGATTTCCTCTCTCACTCTAAAGACCACCACCATTCTTGAGCCTCCCACCCGTGGCCTGTGGTTATTCAACGTCTGCTGTTTTACTCTGTTTACTGAATATTCACAGCTAGCTTCTCCGCTTGGTCAGAAGGGTCTGGGTGAAAGAGACCACCACGAGCCCCACATGGTGTTGACTCAGTTGCCTTGCCTCGGGCTCGACAACATCCCCTGAGGAGAGTGACAGTTCTGGAGATTTCAGACCTTCCTCCCTGATCCCTCACTCCTGTTAGGGGTCACCGCTTTCCATGCCCAAAGCATAGCCTTTTCCCCTCCCTTACTTGTAAACCAGTTTAACTAACTTCAAGAAAACAAGCCGTCACAACATCATGCTTTCACACATTAAGACAATCATAAATCTAGCTTTTATATTATTGTATTTTTAGTTAAGAATTTATTAGATATTTTCATACTTTTTTTTGTGTGTTTGGGAAGTAAATCCAGTTACGTTATAAAATTAAAGCTGCAAGCAGCAATCTAAGGTCTTGTGCACCTCTGGCCCCATCACCCCTTTGTGGCCAGTTTGCTGCACTATGCACTATGGCCTCTCTTTATTTGGAAGCAAGTTTTCAAGCAAGAGCTGTTTTTATGTTATTGTTTTGGCCAATATTCTTGTCATATATGTAGAAATTGGTACAATTAAGTACCTTGACAAAGTAAATTGCTGTGTTTTCCGTTGCCAATTGGTGGACCTATAACTGACAGTGTACATTGTATATGTGTTTTAAAATGGGCTGTTAATATCATTTGTAAATTTCTTGATTGTTTAGACATTTTATGGGTGAGTTATAACTATTTATGGAGTTACGTCGACTTCCGAGGGCTACCATGTGCACATAGTTTAACAAAGCCAAAGAAAGATTTGCTATTTAATGTCACATATTCCTTAAGATTAGTCTGATGGAGTTTGGAGAAGAACAGATAAAATATTCAAGTATGACACAAGCAAAAGTGACCATTTTTAGAGGTTTTGGTTAAAGTTTTAGACATGTGTGCTGAATTTCATCAGTCTATGAAAAACTGCTAGTGTGCCATAAGTTGAAATGAATTAGGTGGCGCTATAGAGCCATTTTGCCAAACCAACTTTTCAAACCCCAATCAGACGTGTGTGAAATCCTGTGTCTTTTCGAGCACATTTAGGCCCTCAAAAATGCATTGAAAGCCTTGAAACAATGTTGCTCTGAGCAATTACAATAGGGTTCTATTCACCTTCAGTGCTCAAGCACTAATAAAGAAGTCACAAGATTATTGACTACTGAAGGCTTAGTGCTAATTTGGATTTATTTATAGTTAATGATATTCAGACCAAAACCAAATATTCAAGTACATTCATTTCATCATTACATTCATTGTGACCGCAAACTGGATTTCATCATGGAAAGGCTAGCAGAATTGAAACGTAAGTTGGATAATCTGGAGACCTAAATTAACTTCTGTACCATCTGGCTTCCCTTATCTCCTCTGGCCTTGGAGGCCACGAAGAGGAGTCTAAACATTCCCCTGAAGGGCCCGATAAGAAAGAGCTTCTCAGAACCCTCTCGCACATCCACTTTTCTCCTCCTGCTTTTTCCCCACCGATGTAATCTGACGGGTCATGAGTACAGCGCCATCTGGCTGCAGGAAAATGCCGGCTGCGGACTGCAGCGGCTACACCACTTCCCCGACCTATACCTCATCCTGCGATGTTCTTTTCCTGTATTTGTCAATGTGCTTGATTGCAAATGGCTTTTTTTAACCTGCTCCACAGTGCTCTTTTTTTGAAGGACAATGCGGAAAGGCTCTTTTTTTTAGCTACCTAACTACCTACCTACCAACCTATCTACATTTGACATGTCCTCACAAATATTACATACTACACAATGTATCATTTCAATCAGTGATGTATGAGGCGTGAAATAAAGTTTATTTGATTTGGAAAATGTGCAGGAATTATTTATTTCTTATTTATTTTTGCATGTTTTTAAAAAAGAACTATTTACTGGCAAATATATAAAAAGTTACTTCAGTTTTAAGTTTTGTCATTTTATTATTGTTCCGTCACCTACTTGTATTACATTTATGGACGGGTCTACATGATCCAAAAAGATGACCACACCCAAATGTCCCCAAGCCCCCAATCTGAGGGTTGACCCACCTCCAAAAATAATAAAAAATAACTGTAAGAATAACTCTCTTTCCCACTGCTCACTTTCTCGGGATTCATTCAGTAATATTCAGCTGCAGAAATGGAGTTCATGACAATTTCTTATTTTAGGGTTCTTTAAAAAAGAAAATTCAGGCATCAAGTTTTGATTTTAAATTTGGCATTTATGCAGAACAACTGTAAAATTAGATTATTAGATTTGGTTGATGATCAAAACAATCATCTCCTATACTTCTTCCACGTGTCAGGATACCTAAGTGAGGTTTCTGGGTGAATGCTGCATTGATCAAAATTAACTGAGCTGCGGTAGATCCATTGAATGCTGGCCACAGCCACTGGAGTTTTCATTGCTATTTCATGGAGCCTTTGTAAGTGCTATAAATGGGCACACAAATTGTCATTTATATTGTATTATATATATAGCCGTGCCTACATTTAGAATGTTGTTTTCTCAAAGCTGAGCATGTCTGGTGTGTTACTGCTGACGTCAACTATTTTCCAAATGTTACATCACATGACTTCATTTACAAGATGGAATTCTGGTCATGCTCCACATTGGTTGTAATGTTTAGTTGACAATATGACTGAGTTAAGACTGAACCTTGCCAAATATGCGATGCTATATATGCACACCCAGCAAAGGTAAATTCATGTGGTCTCGGGCGTGGACCAGAATCCAGTCTTTCAGTCACGCCATTTGAACATTTTCCACATCAGCTAATTTCCTTCAATCCCTAACTCCTCTTCACCACAATCGTTTGTCTTTCCACTCACAATCTCTCCATCTGCAAGCACTATCTTAAGCCTTTTCTGTCTCACTTTTTTCCAGATCAAGGCTTTTATGCTGCCATTTTGTATTACATTATAACCGATGACTGTTAAAATTCCTATTAATTTCTCCACCAAATCCTATTATTGTTATAAGGCTGGCTGGGAGGCATGGACAGGAAGACAGAGAATATGAAGCAATTGTACATTTTTATTACATCAATATTACTTTACCATATTATGCAATTTTAATGCAGTTATAATAACTATATTAGCCTCTTGTTTTTTGCCTCTGCAAAATGCACCGTTTACCCATAGTCACGCTTTCACCACACCCATTTAGGGACTTATAGTTCGGGATTCATGGGTAATGTAGTGCGCAATGGCTAGTCACACGTCAAATAGAATGGCACAAAGTTGAATTAGGAGATTTCTGTGTGTCATCCACGCTGGAAAGGGACAATAAATATTAATAAAAAAAAAGTTCACAAGCTTATGAATCTACCATAAATAACAACATGCTTCATGCAGTTCAGTGACAACACGTTTGATGCAGTTCAGTGCCTGTCTATGCTAACGCTCCCTCCTGCTGTTTGCTTGCCATAAAGTTAATGAACAAAGTTTGAATCTATTTCATGCAAATATTGTAGGGGTTTGAAATCGGGAATGTGTTTATTCTTTCTAACGGTGTTTCGTTGACATTATTTACTGATTTCAATGCACCAACATTTATTAGTCAGTAATGCTCTCTGTAAAGTTTGGTCTGTTAACAAAATAAGTTGGTGATTGGGGAGATGTCATCGTCCATTGAGATGTTTCACACTGGACATCGTTGATGCCTACTTTGCTTGACATCGGCCAACCCTAATGCCTATTGCATTATAATCGACAAAAAAAACCCACACTTTTATCAGTTTTACATTGTTCAGCACGAGTTTGTTGCTTTCACTTCTTTTTGGGCAGCGCACCCACTCTGCATCCTGCATAGAGATAAGTTGTACTAGTGATTAATCTGATTAGTCATGGAAATGAATGTTAAACAAACATACATGAGTAAAACTGGAGGCATGTTTTTGATGATGAAACAACGCTAAGCGATGCTTGACGCAATTAATATGACGCATAAATAAAAGCGGGGGACCCAGAGGAAACCCACACAAGCACAGCAAGAACATCTAGCAAACTCTTTCCAGGAAGGTCACCAGTGAGTCTTGAACTGGCAACCTTCTAACTGAAAGTGCTATCCACTGTGCGACCATGTCGCCCAATAGTCTAATGAATGCTTAAATATATATATTTTTAAATAGCAGCGTAAATTTAAAAAAAAAAAATTCGCATGTGTTCCAGTGTGAGCCAAATGCACTTACCCACAAAGTCATGTTTGACCAGACCAACACAATTGGTTCAGATCAATTTGAACTGTGCACGTGTGTGAGAGAACGGAAACAAACTCAAACAAAAGTGCATCCAATCAATGGCACACAGCCTTTGGGCTGGATGGAAAAGGACTAACCACAGGAGTAGATAAATGCACTCATTTCAGCTGATCATCAGGACATCAGTTGTGTTTACTTTGGTACTATGTTGAAAATTGTCTCTGGAACTGATTGATGTAGACTTTCCTTTTCTGTGCACACAGTTCACTGAGCTGGGAGCTAAAGAGGTCAGTGAGGCCACAAAAGTCAGCCACCATGTTTTCTCTCTTATTTATTTAGTGTATCTCGTGCTTAACAGCAGGACCACGTCACGCAGAATAGCTCTTAAGATCCCCAACTGTGTGGTTAATGCTTATCAGGACTAGTCATTTCATCAGCAGTGGCTTCATTGGATCTCATCAATGCTATCGTACATAAGCACAACCAAGTGTCAAACTCAAGCTCCACCCCATAACCACACAAAGGGGGGGAGGGGGGTCACCAAAACACTGCTCGTTCTCAGTCTTTGCTCGGACGACTCACTAGTAACTGAAAAATAGTAACTTGTTACAGGTACTAGTTACTTTATTTATAAAGTAACTTAGCTAACATGTTGATTACTTACACAAAAAAGTAATTAGTTACTGTTAAAATTAACAGTAAAATGATTTTCCATGCTTTTCCAATTTCACTGCTGCATGGAAAACTATTTGTTTAGTTTGAGGTTCCAAAGGAATGGATAAAAAAAGAAGTTAACAGTTGTGTGTAGCTGTCAGAAAGAGACATACTGACGGTAGAAGAGAAAGTGATGGGGTGAGACTGAAAAGAAAAAAAAAACTACAATTCAAGTCAGTCAACTTAATTTGTATAGCATTTTAACACAGGCGATCTGACCAAAATGTGTCATAGAAAAATCTAAATTAAAGTATGGTAAGCATTTAAAACAAATGTGAAACATAAAAGAAATAAAATAATAACAAAAACAAATAAAATACAGTATATATAAAATACACCTTATATCAAACCAATCTTGAAAATTACACTTAAAATGCATTAAGCACTAAAATGTGAAAAATACGGCTGGGGAAAAATACTATGAAAAACATCTTTAGGGTGAGATAAGGCTAAACTAATTTTATTTAGTTAAGTTATAAGCTAAGCGTTTAAAGACTGCTTCGACCTTTATACCTAAAAGTTACAAGATGGCGAATGATGATGTTTGGAGATTTAGATTCCCAAGAGCAGCTCTCTTGGATTTATGGGCTGAATTGGGTCCAGCACTTCAGAGGCAACTGCTTTTTAAGTCTTCACCTCCCCGAACCGAATTTCGATTTTGTTTTAGAGAAATTCCACTTTTTTCCTCTTTTTTCAACCGCTGGCAAATTTCACAACCCCCAAACACATTCAGGGAACGCTCGTCTAACTATACATGAATTTTAATGAGCTGCTGTGCATTGACTATATATGGTGTGGACAAGAGGTATTTGGGACCCATATGCACTGAACTGCGGACACTTCCGACTTAAAAAAAATGTATGTTTCTAAATCTGATGTACGTTTAGTTTTAGTAATTTACACACTTTTTTTTTTTTATAAATGAGACCCTTGGGCTTAACATGGTCAGATCCCTAACTGTTGCTAAATAAGCAGAGCCATAACTAAGCACAGCAATAAGAAATTCTTATTTTGATGTGATCTTTAGGTTCAATCAAAGTCGTTCCTCTGCCAGAAGAAGAACAATTAAATCCAAAATATTTATATTTTCCACTGTAGAGGATCTTACAAAAAGAGAAAAAAAGAGAGGCTTTGCCATTGAGCATTTTCTCTTGAGTAAAAACAGTTGAGAGGAAAGCTACAGTTCAAGCAGGATGGGGAGCTATTACTTGTTCTCCTAAAAAGGTACATGGTGAGCTCAAGCCAGTGCCAGCTTTTGAACTCCAATTAGGAGACAAAGAGCAACACTTGACAGGAGTGAGACGTCTAGCCATCTTCTAAACATTGATGCTTTCTCAGCTTAAATGCATTATTAGTGTCACGGAGGAGGATCATGATGCAGGTGGAGCTGATCAGAGGAAGCCATCCATCTCGTCTCCTCATCCCTCATGACCGATAAATGGCACTTTCCTTCCAAGCTTTTTTGCTTCACTGTCACTATCACAACGGCACATGTTCGCATTAAAGGATTACAACATCCTCCCATCTAAGAATTTATTTTCATTCTTTTTTAAGTCTGGCAGTTGCTAAAATAAAAGGTTTCTTCACAGATTTTTTTTGGAGGATCTTTAAACATCTGAACGGAACAAAAGATTGATGCAGTCTGAAAGGGATTTACAGAGCTCATTACACAGTTTTGAAGTAATGTCTGACAAAATAAAAACCTTTGAATAAAAATTCATGTTTGTGGATAAAATTTGATGAATATTGTACACGCTATAACCGTTTTTCATGTGCATGTTGCATACATCCTCAGAAATTCCAAAAGTATGCTGCTTATGAAACATCGCTGCACCCGCTCACTCCCTTCCTCCCCCTTGGTTAGCCTGTCTTAACCAACACCGATATTCCAGCTGGGTCTAATTTCAGTGCCTTTTTTTACCTGGTATTATTATTTTTAATCATAAATGTTTCCTCTCATGGTGATGGTTATATCTGGAAATATACTGATGAAGCCACAGAACCTTCATGAGTGTTTGCACACTCCGTGATTAAGGGCGCCTGGAGAGACTGCGACTGGGCCCCAGCGTATAGAGAAATAGGCAGCCGCAATGGCAAGCTTTCCAGTAATGACTTGGATAAATCAGGTGTGATGGTGGAATGGAAAATCTTGGTCTCTGACATGTTCACCTACTTTTTAATTCCCTTTCCAAACCTTTTTTTTGTCTAGAACTAGGGTTAAGCTTTTCTGCCCTTTTCCCATTCATTGCTTTTACTGGCCAGCGGAAAAAATATTAATCGGAAGGCGTGAAATATAAGATTTCAACAATTCATCTCTCTTTTCTTTTCCAGTAAAAGTGCAGGCAAAAACAACCATTTACTCACCTTCACACACACTAAACCCACACATTCTTTTCCAAAAGGCATGTTCCATTGTAGGTCTGCTCAGCTAAGCCCGCTCACTGTCCAAACAGAGGAAATATAGTAATTTAAAAAATAAAGATGATTCATTGAGAAACTAGCACCGGAAAATAATGTGAAAAACGAAATTCAGCTCACTGTTTATTTTGACCAGATTTTTGGGGGGAATAAATGGAATGCAACTTTTCACAGACAAATTTGGTTTTGGCAATAGATCTCCTTGCTTTTCTCTAGAATCACTGAACAAAAGCTTATGACTGCTGTCATCTGTGAGAAATGTAAAAAGTCGAGAACAAAGATCTAAGCATGCAAGGAAAGCAGGTACCTAGTTTTGCTTGCAAATTCCATCCAAACATTTAATTTAACATTTGCAGTCGCCTGCCAGGGATGCAAGAGTAATGGAAATGCGGGGCCGTTCGCATCTCAGAAGGGGCACGGTTTCAGTGACGAAGGGATGCCGCATAGCGCCTGAAGTGGTGGCTTCACAGCAAAACAAAAGGCATTGAAAGAAACAGCAGTGCCTGATGGACACGCTGGCTGTTGTATATACCGCCACCTATCCATATGCTCTCTCTGTAATATTAATATATCACATATCACAATAACTCTAATAATATGTATGTAACATAACTAACTAACTATATATATATATATATATATATATATATATATATATATATATATATATGTTCCATTGTGTGCAGAGTTTTTGAAATTCCATGAACCTTTAAGTTTTCCTTCTGATGTTGACATACGTAAACATATGATCAGCTTATTAAAACTCAAACAGGGGATCATTTCAATGGGTTTCTATCTACCGTAGTTCTGTGTTTTATTTTAACAATGCATTGTATTTGAAATATACATATTTTCATGATTGAGCTATTGGACTGTTTGAGTTAGTACAAACCCTCGATATTATAACAACTTATAATCAATATATTTTCAGTTCTGTAACATTTAGAAAATTTGCTTTAATAATATTGCTTTAAAGTTAGTTGTTTTTAGAGACTTGTGGAATGAGGATCCAGATGTAAGCTGATCACCAGAACAAAAATGGATATTTATTGTCCAGAATTCGCAAAAACAAGCCACAGGCCAGACGAGCCAGAAAAATATAAATAAAAAAACACGAGACTGGAAAATACAGTTCAGAGCCGAACGGAAACTAAAGCTCAGGGTGAACGTGGCGAGCCCCCTATGCGCCCCAGCAACAATGAGGCAGCTGAAGATAATGATGAGCCACACAGAGAAAAAGAAATTAATAACTAACGCAAAAAAGAGAGAGACTAACAGTTGTTATTCAAGCACATTGCTGTTTCTATAAATACATGAATTTTCTAATGCCAAACATTGACAAATCACAGCTGGGATGTGTTCTTCTTCCGTGTGCCGTGACAGGTGAAGTGATGGAGCATTAACGCTGTCCAGTGAAACTATTATCAATTATAATAATAATGCCTTCAATTTATATAGAGCTTTTCATGATGCTCAAAGACGCTTTACAATTTTCGGAGCATTATTCATTCACGCACTGTTAGTGCTAAGCTAACTTGGTAGCCTCAGCAGTCTGACAGAACTTGGCTGCCATTTTATGCCTACAGCCTCCTGCCCACCACCAAAAACATCCCACGAGTTACACACATCCATACAGGGCAATGCAGAGTAAGTGGCATGCCCAGGGCCACAAAGGCAGAATGTGCCTGGCGGAGATCGTACTGCCAACCTTATGATTAAAGGATGATCAACTCTACAACTTGCCGCCATAGTTTCTACAAAACGGGGTGATCTCACTAATGAAATCATGGAAGCTGTTGGAAGTTACAGCACAGTATTGGATGCAGTTTTTGCAGGTTCTGATAAGGATGTTTTACACAAGCTAAAAGTAAGTTTACAACAGCTAAATGAGTAAAACATTGCACAATTATGATTACGCATAGTAAAAAGAAAGGAAAAATTATTGTTTTGTTGTCTGTTTGGTGTTAAGCTAACAGTTATGCTGTTGTAAACATCAAAATCAAACTATTTTTACTGCCATAACTATGTCTGTGCGAAGTGGCTAAAGTTTAAAACCTTTTCCCACTTTACTAAAAGGCTTGCTTTTTAGAAGAAACAACATCCCACTTTCACACCAGTTAATTTCAAATAAGCCAGAAAATATAATGTGAAGAATGCAGTCAATGCTATACCCAGAATAACTGAAGCATGATCCGGAAACAGCAAGTGGTCCATTGACCTGAGTTTAAAGGTCAATATCAGAATTCATATCAGACTTTAAATCTTATCCACATGTGTCAAATGAAGCAATAATCTATATTTCAAACTCAAATATTGGTAAAGTAAAATCTCAGCCAATCATTCCTGTGATTATTTCCAGAATAAAAAAAATGAACCCCAGGCTGGTTTCTTAAAAGTAAAAAAATAAAAGGAGCCAAATGAGCCAGTTTTTTGAATGGCTCTTTGAAGTGAACGTATCCCAGAGATCCAGCTCCCTCCAAAGAGCCATAAATCCCATCACTAAGGCAAACACATTTCTTTGAAATACTGTTCACATCGGTTTTTACACAAATTGAACCGAATAATTTAATGAAACTAAACTTACCAGTAAATCAAGAGTAATTAAACGACATGTTAGAAACTATATCACCTCTTGCATTTACATAGACAAGCATTCCATGCATTGTTTTATCTGAGCACAAAGAAAGAATGGGATGCAGAGTTAAGATTAGAAATGACAAAAAAGGCATAGGGTTTGTTCCTGCTTATGAGCATCCACTTCTTTGAAGTAGTTATCAACCATTTAACATTTACTGTCGGTTAATGCATCCTGTTCACAAAAGTATATAATGGGATTATGTAACGCCTGAATGCCTTGATTCTAAGAAATATCCATCCATCTAGAACAAGTTCATTTACTTAGAGTAAATGATTTTATGTAATTAAGCATTCTACAGAACTGATACATTGATATAAAAGAAGTGTATGGATTTCAACTGATCAAATATACAAATAGGATCCTAGGAATAGAATTAAAAATGTAATATTAGGGCTTGGTGTTTGGTGGATAGAACCCTATTGTAATTGCTCAGAGTATTATTGTTTCAGGGTTTACGGTGCATCGTTGATCTCCAAAATGTTCACAGATTTTTGCCTAATAAGTTATATAGATTGCATATCCAAACTTGACAGGAAGTCTGTTTAAAAAGGAAAAAAATTCTTGTCACCTTGACAAAGTTCTCCTATAGGTTGTATCTGACCATCACTAAACATAATTAGTCATAGCTTAAGGCATATGGGATACAATGTGCGCACAGTGCCCTTCGAAAGTCACCATTTACAGACAAACAGGAAGTTGTTAGCCATGCAAAATTTGATCGGGTTCAAACTTGCTGTGTGTTAAGTCATCATGTCTGAATAATTACATGTAACAGTGTCAGTTCCAAAACTGACAGGAAGTCAGTTATTTTGTAAAAACTGTTATTTTGTGTTCACAGTAGCTGTCGAAGAACAAAATTATAAGGAAATAATTATAACTCTGCTGTACTTTTTTTGTTTTTTGTTACTCTGCTGTACAATGTCCGATTCCGATCAAATTTGCTACATGCTTTCAGAGTCCAAGCCTGAACACATCACTATAGCAACCTACATTATTCATTATAGCTCCACCAGCAGGTCACATGAAAGGCAGCATTTAACTATGATGAGGTACTTCTTTTATAAACTTTAACATTTGTTATAAGAATATTGACTAATAAAATAATAAAACAATAGTAATTGTCATTCATAGCGCAAACATTTATTTAGTGTTTATCAAGAAATATTAAGAGTTTATGCTTGAATACATCTCTCAAAGCACTTGACAGTGCATGATGCAAAAAAAATTGGGCAACTGAGGTATGAGAACAAAAATGCTGTTTGCAGCCTAAATTGTTGTTATTTTAAAGAAAAATCATTTGTATGTGATTTATAAAAATCATTTATATCAAATTTATCAGGAAATGAATCGTAGGAAAGATTTATTGAAGCATGGTATAATGACAGAAAAATCACAGGTGGTTTCACTACGGTTTCACCCACAAGTAAAAAAGAAAAAACATACCGTTGTGAATTCTCTAAATTCCCCTCAAATGTTAACGTGTGAGTGAAGGGGAATGTGTGTGTGTTGCCCGGCAATGGCGATTTATCCCAGGGCACATTGAAGGTTTTTGCAACATCAGCAGTGGATCTGGTCTTCAGCCTCTTGATAATCAACACTTTAGTCTCAGGGTGAATCTTGCCGTTGATGTGAAGGTCTAGTGCACTGGGGTTCTTTTTATAAACACCTGATACCTAACTGATGCATTATTCATCACTGGCAAGCTCATGAGGCAACAGCACTTTGCAAAAACTCAGTGGGCTTTACCAAGCCAGGGAATATTAGAAACCTTTTTTTTTTTTTACAGAACTTCCACATTTGTATAACTACAAAAGACCACCTAGAGAATTTGGGAATGTAATTAATGTACAGGAGAGGCTGGCAAGAACAGACTGAGTCTGATGGTGATGGGATGCGATGCAGAGAACTCTGAGCAGAACAGCTGTGAAAACAGAGCAGTCTCGCAACACAGACCAGAGCCATGGACTGCACTCTACCCGTGTGGTCCAGCCTAACCAAGGATGACATCAAGGTGATCTGCAGCAGGATCCTGACATCTACGCCACTTCTGCCACTATAAACACCTGCTGATTCCGAGAATTCCCAAAATAGCACCATCAAGCTTCTATAAATGATCACAGTAACATGTGGATTTGCCCTAATACTTTTATTCAGATTTTGAACATTTATTCCTATGTTTACTATGAACACGCAAATTGAATCTAAATGCTATTTCTGGACCACAAGACACTGGTAAATTAAATTTGGAATAATGAATCAAGCTGATCATTTTTTTACCAGCTGATCATTTTCCAACATGGAAAGTCACCTCTGATCTTGGGTTCTAAAATAAGCCTAAAATATAATAAACCTGCAGACGAAAAGAGGAGAAAACAGAGCTCATGTCAATTCAAAGAATTTCCAGCTGGTAAAACAGATCAAGCAAGGGATTCTTGCTTCCTGGCACGAGAAGACATACTTTCAAACATCAACTGCAAGTCAAAAGTTTTGAAACACTAGCGTCACACATTCTCCAGGGAAACACAACCCACTATAGGATCAAGAATTAAAAGCAAAGGAATATTCACATTGGAATGAGATTGATGGGAAAGATAAATATTGTGCCACAAAGTACAACAAACTACATCTTTTCACCAATTACTTGTTTCCCAGATTCTAGTATTTCTCAAGTTAATCTGTTTCCTTCCCATGTTCCTGGAGAAAGTCTCACATGATCGATCAGCTCTTCAGACTCTTCTTCCACACTTTCCCATAGAAGCTTAGTGGGGACTAGCATCTGCTGCCCCCCTGGTTCAAATATTTGGAGGTGGAGGTCATTGTCCAAGAGCAGGTTGAAATTTGCTAGAAGGATCCACAGCACTTAAATGTATCTGGTCACAAATTTGACAAACTAAATCAAAGGTGGGATCTTTTACACACATCATTTCATAATTCAGTTTTAATGGCACAATTTGGAATGTTTATGTAAAATCAAGTAAATAATTTGCTGTCTCTGTTAACAATATAGACAGTGCACCACCATTGATTCTACACAACCAGTCACGATTAAATCAATGTTTAACAAAACACCTCTCCCCAACACAAACGTTTCCCGGGTGCTTGATCATAGACTGTAAAGCAATTTGGACTATGTGACACCGCCTAATGCCATTGGACTAATATGAGGCTACCAGCAAGGTACCTAACCACACTACCGAGGAAGTAACCGGGATCTCATACTTTTGGTCATGACCCAGAGCTCATTAATGTATCACAATATGAGGTGCCACTGAGGGAAAATTGATAATAAAAATCTATTTTTTAGTTGGCACAACATCAAGGAGACAGTAAGGAGATCAAGTTTCCACACTATCCCACCATATTTATTAACAAAAAAAGGGGCATAAGGGCATTCAAAAATACCTGTTGCATGCAAATTCCATGCATTGTATTATCAAAATACTCAAAAATAGATTACACTGTTTCAGGCAGAAGAACTTCAGGCAGCAGAATGAGGAGACTGAGTTTTTAAATATTGTGGAGAGTCACTAAATAATCCAAATACTTTGTCCTAGCAGACTTATACTTTAAAAGTTTTAAATGTTTTGTGCAAAGTCCATTCTTCCTCCATTGTTTTGTCGTTGAATGAGAGCTACACTTCACCCCCCATATAACTCCCATTATATATTTATTAGAAATATGGATTGTAACTAGAGCTTAAAAGTAATCTCACAGAAACAATCACCAAACAACATATATGGGATGCAATCAAATAGAAATTCCGTTTCAAAATATGTTTAACATTTAATTAATGAAATTAAAATGAAAAAAAAAGTCATTTATGAAATTAAAAGTCAAATTAAAAAACAGTTTTGTCACAACACAGAAAACTCAAATTAAGTTCACCTTGATCAATCACAGGAAGGGAAAGGTTACATACTCTAAAATCCCTTTAAAGGAAGAATAAACAAGCTCAACTGAGTGCCTGCTGAGGAGCGGCGAGATCCAACACTTAGCACGAACACAGGAATCCAGAGAAATAATGAAGAGATCAGGTAAGTAGCAGAAAGAGAGTGCTGTAAAGATGCCCTAAAAAGAGTATGGAGAATATAAATGAAACCAGGTAGGAAGGGGGTGCAGTGATTGGTGGAGAGGACACGCTTGATGAGGGACAGGATTGGAGGCTTGTTTTACCTTCATCAAGCTGTTCCCGGATAAGTGTGGAGTTTACTTTTACTTGCTTGCATTTTTTTTTTTTTTACTCCTTACATTTTTAGGTCAGGCTCATCATTTCCATTTATAGTTTGTTTATTGATCCACAATTTAGCCAATAATTCCTTTCTTAAGTCTAAAGTCTAAAGTCACACAGTGAAATCAATACTTTGACTTTTAGCAGAATTTGTACCATCAAGTAGAGGGTGCACATTATTTTCTCAGCCAACCAACACCTGTTTGCTTTTTGGGTAAATATATTGTTTCTGAGAACTATTTCATAAAGACATGGAAACATATAGAACAAAAAAGATCTTAGTGACATCTATGTAAAATTGTCAGTCAGTATATCACCAAGAATACAATGAAATAGGATGAAATAGGAATATTTCCTACTGGTCACAAAACTGTATTTCGCTTGATTTTTACTGAAACATATCCTCTCTTTGCCAGTGGAAAAACTTAGCAGCTTTTTCCTTGCATTTTTGTGGCAAACAGCGCAGGTCATTGTGTCACTCTCGGCATTTCTCATATGAAACGAAACCTCTCATAAAAACATTTATACATGTGTTTTGGTGGCTTAACGCAAGTAATCCATCACATATGTTTCATAAAAGAGCTCTAAAGGGCTCAAAGAAAAAAAAGTAACCTCCCTAAACGAATAAGACATATAATTCTGTCTATTTTGAAAACCAATTGAAACTACCGAACCACTGGTTGCCAAGCAACACACAAACTTCACATTATAGAGTTTTCGACTGAATCAAGGAAACATGAGCTCGGCACAAAGCCCACAAGGTGTCATCGGAAACATGTGAATGGGTTGCTACATCTTTGTCTACACATCTTTACTTATTAACAAAGCAGCACGAAAAGAACACATGGCAACACCACGTCTCACTCACACGATCCTCTGGGTTTGGCCTGACCAGAGAGCCAGACACGCTAGCAGATCTATCGCGTTTGTGTGCTTTCAGGAATGGCTTCTGCATTTAATTTTTCATCATTTCCTTGCCCGCTCTGTGGCCCCTGACTCTCGGGGCCGCCCACAAACTGAGGCCTTCATACCAGACAAGTGCATCACCTCATGTCGGAAAGAATGAACACATCGGCCTCTAATGCGTTTCAAATGAGAGCAGGTCTTTTGGCTGTGTGAAGTATCCCATGATACCTTGTACAAGCACCACGTGGCCCCAAAGGAATTGTTTCGACGTGTGCTAACTGGTCAATAGTATGAAACGTATGTAAAACTATTTTCTAACATATACAAATCATAAAAGCAAAGATAAATAGACACAGGAAAGACGACAAACAATTTGTAATCTTAATGAAGTCCGTGACTTGTGGTCACCACAGATGTTTCCATCTGAAGAGAAGTATAAACAACCAGTTACACGAACGAGGTCAATAACGGAAGTGTTTTCAATGGGAATGCTTCAAGATATATGTTCAAAACAGTTTTTTTCTCCTAGGACTCAACAGTAGATGCAACCTGATCCACACAGTTTGAAGTCAGCTGAACTACAAGGACCCTAGATGGGACCTGCTGAGATAACAGAGCAAGACAGACATCAAGACCACTCGCTCTCTCTTGCAGTATCCCTTTTAATTATTTTTATAACGCAAGTGAAGAAGTGAATGGAAACTATGCGCAGCCTCCTGCGGTGGTGGAGGGGGTTGTATCTTTCCCTTATTTTTCCCCTGTTTTTTTCTCTGGTACTACCGGAGGAGTCAGATTCATAAACAAGTAGTATCACTTTCTCTCCCTCTCTTTTTTTAGAAAGCTGTGACTGTAATGTCTCGAAATAGAAAATGTATCCTTTAATGCAAACTAAGCAGAATTTTTCTTTGATCATTTCACGGCTATGTGTATTTATGACTTGTTTAACAGTAACAAATGTTCAATATTTAACGGAACTGTTATTAGTCTGTTTTGTTTCATGTGGATTGCAACACTTCAATGTTTTTTAGCACTGAAAATATTTTAGCGCTTACAAGTTTCAGTCGTTATAAATGAAACAAAGCAACAACAGAATAAATTCCATGCAGTCGAAGTAAAATACTATGTTTGGTATGTTTGTTCTTTTCATGATTTTTCTTTATAAAGCATTAATTATCTGGATAATGAATTTCAGTTAAATATAGGAGACAAAAACACAGTGATAATTGAAATGTTAAATAAAGTTATTATGATTTATGGAAATAAATCTGAGCTGTCACAAATATTAACAAATTATCTCTTTGTATTAATTTATTTTACAGTGGTACCTACACTACAAACACACATGCTTGACTTTAACTTTTGCCAATAATCTAAATTAGAAGACAACTCTCAATGAATCCTTTTAATTCAAAATTAATACATTTTGAATCCAATTCAACAGAAGATTTATATAAAAGATTCCTCATTTCCAGTGACCAGCTAATGCTACATGGTTTTTAACTGTTTTAACTTTTGTTTATTGTTGGCTTCTGGGCACTGATTTGACTTCATTTCAACAAACTTCAGGCAACATATATGTTTGATTCAGGAAAAAAAAACACAAAAAAAAATCTGAAAATGTTTAGTGCATAATCATTGCATTATAATTTCTTAGCACCACCTGTACAGACATGGCACAAATTTGGAGCAAGGAGCCAAATTGATAACACTATATTTTCAATACTCAGAAACATAGTTCAGAGAAGGGCTCCGTTCACTCAGAAAGGGGTTTTAGTGTCAAAGGCCGAAGACGCTCTGAGATAGCGGAGCACCAGAGCTAGCAGCCCAAGTTAACGGACAGTGAAGAGCCTCCCAGTATCTCACAACTAACCAAATCCAGAAAAGAAAGATCTTAAGTGGGGAAAACACAGATCAAATCACTCTAGACAGAACAGATATGGGGATCACACAAGGAAGCGTGAGCTGCGGAAAATATTTTGCTTGTAAAAATTCAGAAAGAGCACTGTGAAACTTACATCATTATTGAGAATGAATGTAATTTCATGCAAACAATGGTTGCCAGATAATTAAAAATATATTACATTTAAGAGAGAAAAAATTATGGAAAATATTAGCTGAATGGAAAATATTAGTTACTTGGATTCCATGAGATACAGTAATAGTATACCGTGCTCTGCTTTCAAGATTACAAAACTTCCAGAAAAACAATCAATCTCTTCAAATCCCACCTACTGTACTCATACACCTCACACAAACAGCTCCCTAATGAGTTGGTTTGGCTGTTGTACATGGATAAATTTGTATATTATGACATAACCCAAAGCCCTCTGAAGGAACTGAACTCTTAAGCAGATTGATTTAAACAGACCTCCGAGGACTTGCTGAAAGAAACATACAAGGCTCTTCCAGAATTACAATTTATCTTTGCCGCTCACACTCTAACTGTTTATTGGCATAGAATTAAAAATAATTTTGAGGAAAAACCAACCTTGCTGTGCGACTGAGACTGACAAAAAATGAGTGTGCAGAATTTGAGTTTTAAAAGAATGAGAAAGCAATGGAGAAAAGCGTACAAGAAGGGCAGTAATTAGCTGCAGATGCTGGTCCTAGTTACATGGAATACATTCTAAAAACAATCCATAAAATTTACAGGTTCCAAAAAATCAATGCGTGTGGTTCTCAAGCAAACAAGGCGAGGAAGGAGTGAACCAGCACTATTTTATTTACCTAATGCAACCTGCCGCCATTTCATATCTATATGGAATACATTATGGAAAAAGCTAGATTCTATTATTCCAAAGGCCGAAAAAAATGTGATATAATGCTTTTTAAGTGCTTTAAAGTCACACTTAAAAAAACAGTTTAATTTAAAACAAGTGAATTATAAAAAAATGTTGTTTAGACCAGCAATGTCATATTTTATACAAGACAATACTTTTCTAGAAGCTATTATACAAAGTTTCCAACAGAGTAAGAACAAATTGCTCATCAGATAAGCATTACCCCTCAGTCCGTCTGTTGATTTATAAAAACATGTGGTTGTGGTCTGCTGTGGAATGATTGACAACATTTGGGAGTTTCATAGCAGTCCCTAGAACCTAGAAAGCAGTAATAAAAGCATTGTCGCTGAGAAGTTTCAGGAATGAGGGAATCTAGAGCAAAGGTGAACAAAGGTTACAGAGTTTAAAGCCAAAATTTTCATCTTGTTGGTTTGAAACCCAATTGAAACCAGAACTAGGTCAGAAAAGAAAAGCAATATTTAAGGACCAATATTGCATTCTGCAATGCAATATCTAAAATTTTCGTCAACTAGTTTTAAAAAGATGTGGTTGGTTTTACCTAAAGTGCAGTAAGACGCTGGCTGTATACTCTTGGCATTAACTAATACTCCAACATAGATTCGTAATTAAATAACTTGGTTACCATTACATTGTGCGGCATTCCTCTATTACTGGGTACATTAAATGCTTCATATCGATTGATGTAATTAAGCAGAGAATACTTTGTGGGATTTGTGAATGTTAATTCACATTTAGCAGTTATTTCTGCAGTTTGATCGTGCACCGCATAGGCCTCTGGCCACTTTGTGAAGTAGTCCATAGTGACCAGGACAGGGCCCCTACTGTGTAGGGCTGCAGTGGGGCATGCGATTGCTGTGTCGGCCCCTTCTGTGCTGTGCAGGTGTCGCAGCAGTGGACATGCAACTCAGCATCCTTGCGACACCCTGGCCAGTACAAGTGTTGCCTGAGTCGCTTGGGGGTCTTGGTGTTGCCGAAATGGTCAGCTCCAACTGCGGTATGGACCCAACATAGCACCTCTGGCAGGAGGCGGTGCGGTAGTAACAGCTGTAGATGATCCGCTCCTCTGCTTGGTGCTCGCCACCTTTGATAGAGGACCCCGTTGTGCAGCTCGATATTCTGCCACTGTGCGTGCAGGATTTTCAGCAAAGGCCCTCATAAGGAGATTGCTGGACACAGGAAGCTCACCAGCCGCCAACCAACTCTGCACCTCTGCCAATATTGTACCTGCCGCCTGTTGCTGCTCGATCCGTTTGCCACTGAAAAGCTCTCGGATGTTGTCGGAGTTTGTGGCGGCCACCGCTGCTACAAAGAACCCCATGCTCCTGTGCCTCTTACCGCTCACAACTAAGCAGCTGTTAAACACGGCCATCAAGACAATGCGTCCACAGTCGCATGTAACCTGCCCGCTCTGTGACAAACCTCCATGTCGAATTATTGGAGGATCTCGATACACTGACCCACCTGCCCCTTGGGATACTGGAAATTTAGAAGCCACGTAAGGCTTGTTTGGTTCCGAGAAGGTCACGGCATCAGCACCAGCAGTGGAGCAATCGTAAAGTTTTCACCTTTGCCTCGGTTGCTAGCACCACTTCCCAGTTCTGAGTCAACTACACTAGGTGCTTGCAGGGGAACCTCTCTGACTTTGAATTGAAGGAAGGACCTAGGAACGTTGAAAACAGCACTCAAGCTCTTGAGAATATCTAGCCCCAGGATGCACTCATCCCAAATGTCCGTAAGCCAAAACTTGTAAGCTGTTGTCAGGGGTCCAACGTGGAAAGGGAGGACCTTCCTTCCTGGCATCAGGGTCCTAGTGCCAATCACTGTTAGCAGCTCAGTGTTGGTGGGGTCCCTTTGTAACTCCCCTGATGTATCCGGCAGCAGGGCCTGCCTTATGAGGCAGATGGTTGAACCAGTGTGCAATGTGGCTGGCCTGCCAGCCTGACATGCTGTCTTAGCCTCTCTGGTGCCAGCCTGATGTGCTGTCTTAGCCTCTCTGGTGCCAGCCCCCTCATGAATGCATGCAGGCCCAACTCCTCTCGGATGTACACCGGGTTAAGGTGGGTAAGCCCCTGTGGACACAACTGCAGACCTCTGCTGCGAAGGCCCACAAACTGTTATCTCCTCTTGGCCAGTTCCTCCCGACTGCTCTCTACTGAGATGTTCTGGCCAAACCTGCATTTCAATGCCGCCTCGAGAGAGTCAACGTTGTTCCTCTCCTCTAGTGCTAAATCCAACAGAACTTGTTGGGCGGGACCCTCCAGCACAAGGGCCACTTTGATCGCCGTCTCACCATCGCTTCACCCTTCGTGACACATCAACAGGTTTTGTGCAGGTGGTAGCACTGTGGCCTACCGGTAAGAACAGGGGTGGGCAAAGTCATTTCTGGAGGGCCGGTGTCCCTCATGTTTTTCGTTCGAGCAATGGCAACTGATGATAGAAACTGATGGGGTGTTAGTCAAATCCAAATTATTATTGTGGATTTTTTTTTTTGCCTGAGGCACCATCTTGATGCACTGTTATAATAAATATTGAGAAAAATGTAAACAACTCATCTCTAAATGCTGTTCTCTCTTGTAATTGCATCACAGGTGCTCACCTCCTGCTCTCAGTGATGGAAAATGCTGAATGGGGATGCAGCCAGCGAACTTCCCTTGAGGCTCCGTCTTTCAGCTCATGGGAGGTGATGGGAATGGGTCACAAAAAATGGCCAGAGACATGCATTGGTCACCCTGTGCATGTAATGATCTCTTGAGTATATTAGATGGCGTCAGTAGGCTCTAGGAGGTAATCACAGTGTTTATTGTCACAGGTGGAGCACTGTGTACAACTCTGTGCTGGAAACCCAGCTGTAAGGACCAGAGTCACTATCAACTAGCGTGTGTTTGGGCATTGATGTTTGTTGCAGAGTGTATTTCATTGCCAAAGGGCTTCTTTTTGACCACGCTCTGAAGTTTGACCCCACATTTGACCCCAATGAATAGTTTTATTAAATCAGAAATATCCATATCAGATATTTGGATGCGCCCCAAACAGAATAGCAGTTTTATTTGTAAATATTTGTCCCGAGAATCAATACTGAATATGAGTGAGGCTGAGGAATTGGTTACAAAATATACATGTAACCTCTCATTTAACTGGGGCAATGTGCGTATTCTTGTTGCCATACAAAACGATCTAATTTTTTTAAAACAGTCATATCTGATTTTAAGTTGCACTTTGAACACTAAATTAGAGTGTCCTGCCTACAGCATCTGGACCAGGATCTGGTTCGACCAGCTGTCTTTTTACAGCCTGAAGAAGAGTATAACTGTGAAGAGTTCCCTTTCATGATGAAAACGTATGTCAAAGGCCTCATTGTTATGGGAACTCCTTCTCCTTGACAGACTGAATATATAACGGGCGAATTAATTTGCAGGCGTAGGTGATTTGCAATCAGCCGGGTATAAGAACGGGGCGCAGCCTACGCTCATTCTACTTTTTTCCTTGGAGCGAACTGTAGCTGGTTTTCTGTAGCTGAATCAGTGTATGGTGTAGGTGTGCTAGCCCAGATAGCTAAAGTCACTGAGCCACGGCACCTTTGATCCTTCAGCAAGCGTCTGTCAGTGTTTCTCGCAGCTTATTCATCATTTCTTACCATTTTTCATGCCACTATGAGCAAAACCTGCAATACTCTTGGCTGCGTTGGGTTTATCTCGTGGAAAGACAGTCATAAGAAATGTGTGGAATGTTTAGGGTTCAAGCATGCTTGCGCTGCTCTCATGAGGCGTGAGTCTTTGCACTGCAATGCTCTGCCGAGCCGCACGCTAAGGTAAATGAGGACCTTTTTCGTGGAAGAGGACGCCAAAGCTTCGGTTTTTGATAGAGATTTGCAACTTGGTTGCTATGGTATCCTGTCTGGATGCTATGGAGGAGTCAGTGATATCATTTAAAGATCCCCATGTCAATACCAGTTAAATAAATCAACCCCAATGTCGCTATGATTCTTCTAAGCTGAGATAGACATATGCCAATGTGGTTGCTATGGTAAACAGTGTGGTTGCTATGGAGGGATCAGATTTTGAAGTTAAATAAACCAAGCCCCATGCCTGAATTATTTTCCAAAGCTGAGATAAAGATCTAAGAATTTGGTTGCTAGGGTAAACATTTTGCTTGTTAGGGAGTGGTCTGTGATATTTTTCGTGCCCTTTCTCATTCATTATTAATAGTCATTATAAGTCGATGGTGACCTTAGACCTAGGGTTCAAACACTTTTTGACAGTTCTGGCTCAGAATGTTCTTGCGCAGACTGATAACCTCCTCAAGTGTGGTCAATTTAAAGTTTCCATGAGATTCTCAAGTGCTCTGCAAAGCCATGAGACTCACTGCTTTGCAAAGTTTGACTGTTATGTTAAGTCAATGGAAAATTTCCCAGCAATTTCAGCAATTTCCCAATATTCCTTTAGTAGTAACAGCCTGAAAAAAATAAAGAAATTTAAAGTCATGCCAGTTTGGATGTCTGTGCAAAGCTTGGTGGATGTAGCTTCAACAATCTAGAAAGATATATGTTTGTTGTTTTTTTGGGAGAAGAATGTGGATTTTTTGAAAGACCAGCAACCTGTCTAGGTTTTCCCCCTTTAGAAACAGACATTACAAAATGGATAAATATGTCCAACAATGTTTGATTTGATCAATCTGACAGACTTAGAATAAATATTAACTGATCTTGCTGTAAAGTAAATGATTTGGCTGTGCTCTTGTTTGGCTCAGTTCTCGTTGATTCTATCCTAATCTTTTCTTTGTTCATGTCTATCCTGAGATGAACTTGAAGACTTCAAGTAGATAGTAGCAGTCGGGAAAAACATACACACACTCACAGTGAGAGATGCAGACACCCAGTCTCCACCCAGACTAACCCAGCGAACACCATTGACATCTACAGGAACTCTGACTGAACTCACTGAGTTCTGTCTCAAGATTACTGCGATAGAAGGTTTGCCAGGGATCTCTCAACGCCATGTTTACAGATTCTAATTATACACAGAGAAGGAAAAAAAGGATCATCATTTCATTGAAAGACAATGAATTTCCATCCAGTCCAAATTCAACATTTCCTTATCATAAGTAATCCGGCAATGAATAGCTAGAGGTTTCCTATTCTATTGCTTAGAGTGACAGAATCCTGAAACCTGAAAACTGCAAGGGGAAGAAGCCAATTTTGTGCTTACATAATGACATAAATTATTCTTTTAATTATTGCTTTGGCATAAAGTTAGGTAAGAAAAGCACAGGAACCAGGCGCAGAAAATTAACATAACACAAGCATATTTATTGAATATGTAACCCAACATAAACAAAAATAAAAGTTTAATTCATATTTTCATATCCAAACCAAAACTAAAATTAATGTTTCTTTTTTTCAACACACATGCATAAAAAAACAAAAAAAAAAAAACATTGTCAACAAAAAATGACAATATAGTTTCAAATTCACCACGATGTCAAGAAAAAAAAAAAACACGAAAACCCTCATATACTGGAAACATTTAAAGCTCATGGCTACTTTCTGCACTCAAATTTCAGCAGGTTTTCCAAAAGTATTTGACACAAATATTTGTGGGCTTATAGGAGGGTGGAAGGAGAATCAATGAGAAACACATTAAAAGCAAGTCTTTTGTTATGACCCATGCAATGCATTCATTCATTGAAAAAGATGAAGTGGTGTGAAGAAGCATAGCTACAAAGAAAAATAACATAGATGACATTTATTACAAGCCTACAATCTGGATCATCTTTCACCAAAAATATTATATAATAACTGTCTTGTAAACAAAGACAAAAATATCATAACATCTCAGGGTTCACTTATTTTGTGTAGTTCTTTTCTCCACAGACATAAAGTACAGATTACATAATTCTCCAGCCTGATTTCCTGGCGTAGGAAAGCCAACATTTGATTCAAAAGACTTGGGGTCAGAGCTGTTCTGAACCTTGAGAATTGTTTAATTAATGTGTTTCTGGGGACTAAATAGGACAGGGCCCCTATCAATTATTATATTATCAAACATCCTATTTTTCATTGAATCAATTCAATCAGCTTTACTCTCCCACCTTCCTCTTCTATCTTCACAAGCCTTGCAATTTTATATCTGCCCCTTATGCTGAGCACATTCTAATTTTACTCTTGAACTGGGAGATAGGCAGTGTTGGACAGTAACAAAGTAAATGTAATTAGTTTCTGTACTTAAGTAGCTTTTTCAAGTATCTGTACTTTACTCAAACATTTTATTTTGGGGAGACTTTATTTTAACTTCACTACATTCCAAAGTTAAATACCTTACTGTTTACCAATCAGGGTTCAGCACGTGCTTTGTTTTGGGTACAGACATTTAGTTTTGATATAGTAAAAGAGCAGTTTGCAGGAACTAGTGCATATATTGAGAAAAGTAATGAGATAAGGGGGTGCATCCGTGTACGATTACATTAATTCGATTTTTTATTAGTTGAAAATAAAATGATTTAAATCATATGCAAGGCTGAAAGTTTTCCTGAAATTCAAGTTTTTCTCACAGAGAAGTGTTGCATCAACACATGTTTTGCTATACATACATCCCACACTTAACACAAAAGATTTCAAAATCATCAGTTAAACTCACCTAGGGCAACCAGCTGCGGGAACGTGAAAGTCACACCTGAAAATATGTTTTTGGAACTTTTGTACTGGAACACTATCAAGAAGCTTGCACCCCATGGCAGTTTATCGGGAAAAGAAAACTTGTTTAAAGGTTGCAACACAAGAAGTTCCAAAAATTTTTAATAAATGCTATGGGAGGAAAACCACTAGGACCCAAATACTAACACAGAGAAATAAAAGAGTAAGACTACAATTTTCAACAATTTGCCAAAATCCAAAAATGCCAAAAGTTTCTTGTGGACAGATGAGACCAAGAGCTTTTTGTGTACGGCACATCATTCTACTTTAACTGAAAATGGAACAAGGGCCACACAGAGAAGAATGTACAGTAAAAGAAGAACCTGCGGTGTGCAGGTTCATAAATCATAAACAAATTCATGTTAGTAAGCTAGGTTTGCACCTGAGACTTTGGTTCATCTTGTAGGACAATGACCCCAAACATACACCAAAAAGCACCCAGAATCTGAGTGCCGGAAAGTTCTGAAATGGCCAGCAGTGAGTCAGTTTGTCAATGTCAAATTATTTTTTTTCTCCTATATACAGGTCCTTCGCAAAAGAGGAGCATATCGTGAAAAGGGTTCTCTAAAAGAGCTATTAATCTAATCATCTGAATCCACTAATTGGTGCACTGTGTTTTATCAAGGGCAGGGTCAATGCAGCTAGCTATCGGGAGATTTTGGAGCATTTTTCAGCATGACCTGGCACCTGCTCACAGTGTCAGAACCACTGGTAACTGGTTTACTGACCGTGGTATTACTGGTGCTCAATTGGCCTGCCATCTCTCCCGACCTGAAACCATAGAGAATCTCTGGGATAGAGAGACGCAAGACCCAACACTCTGGATGAGCTTAAGGCTGAACTTAAATGAGCTTAAATAAAAAAAAATTTTTTACGGTATTGCTGAACAACCTGGCTGTTAAATGAGCTGTGACCAGATCAGATGCAGTTCATCTCATTGTAGTCAACACTAAGTAGTTGGACGGCTGGACAGGTTCTACTGGAGATATTAGATACAAATAAGATTATGTTTGGTTTACGGTTAACAGCAGACGCATTTTTTGTGTTCCTGTAATTCCATGGTTTAATAACATTTGTGATACGTTATGTTAATTTCATAAGTGTTTCTGTCAGTATTGATTCAATGTATTGAAGTTTCATCAATGCAATGATATTTTCTAATGAAACTGTAAAAGTCTCCAGCCTTTCTAACAAAAGAATATTAAGTCTCAGATAATATTTAGATGTGCAGATTGAAACCAAGTCATGAACTGAAACAGAAACAGCTGTGTAGGAAGCTTGAAGAGGAAGAAGGTTGTAAGAAAGTTAGATCTGTGGTTAGCTGATGTTTGGAACAACCTACCAGCAGAGTTCTTCTAAAACTGTTTGCTAGTGTACCTTTAAGAACTGTTGCTCTTTTGAGGTCGAAAGGTGGCCACATAAAATATTGCAAAAATTGCAACTGCATTATTTCCATTGATGAAAATAATTACCACTTCATTTTTTAAACTGTTGTTGGTTTACATGTGAAACTTCAGGAGAGACTCTTTGCAAGAGAAGCAAACAAACAAGAATAAATATGGGTTATCTTCAACTTGCTGATTTAGGCCGTACCTTAGCAAATCTGTATCCTTGTTTTGTGCAGAAATAGCAGACTTGTTTATCTTTATACAGAAAAAGAGTGATAAAGTGTCCCAGTTTCATTCTAGTATAAACATTTCAAGATCAAATCTTAGAGTTCTTATCAGGACAACAGGTAGACAAGAGGCTTTGTGGACAAGAGGAGGAAAAATGGCTTGACCACAAACAGAATACCATTGATTTCAGCAGAGCAATGTGGGAGAATAAAGGGCTTGAAAGAACTATACAGGAAGGAAAACAAATTAAAACCAATCTGGAATGGAAAACGCTTGTGTGGCAGTCAGGGCATGGCTGAGGCTGGGACAGAGAAAAACAAGGAAAAGTAGTTATTCTCCTTCTATTGTGCTCTGTCACACTGGCATTAATACTTGCCCACTAACATTAGCGCACTTATGAAACCAGGAGGAGTGAAAGTAAAGAACGGGAACGAAAGAGAACAATAGAGAGCAAAGAGCAAGCAAGAGAGAAAGATATAGTGAAAGAGAGGGAGAAAAAAGAGATGAGCAAGGGTGAAATAGAGAGAAAGAGTGATGTAGAGTGACAAACAGTAGATCGAGTGATAAAAAAGAGAGATAATGACTTCTTAATAATTAAACATTCAACAGTTTTCCTGGTAGATTGAAACAATTAAAGAAATTAAACTTCTTGCAATATTGTAGAAATAATTTTTTTTTAAAAACGTAATAATACAATAGGTTGAAGAAAAGTAGTGCAGTACAAGTTCAAATACAGAACTAGAAATGTCCTTAATTACAATTTCTGAGGAAAAAAAACTCTCAATTACCGTAAATTGAGTATTTGTAATTAGATACTTGATACTTGAACACTGATTGTGACTCTAAACACATTTATCAAAAACAACATGATGCAAAATAATGTAATTTCTTCTTCACAGTGAATTTCACACTAAAGGTAAAGAATGCTTTAAGTCTAAAGAATCGTTCAAGAAACATCACCTAAAAATGTTCCGACATCTGATAGCTGAATGGAAACATTAGCCTACTTGGCCTGCCACACAACGCATTATGTAAGAACCCTCTCAAGAAGCACAGTTTCGGGTCATCTGTGCTTCCCTTAATAGTTCACATGTGAGACAAGCTAATGACCCACAGTGAACTGGTGCTGTTCTGTAGCCAGGGTGGTCCCTGTAGTGGTGCAATCATTTGTTTATTTGTTTGTTTGCCGCTTTGTAAGAAGGAAGACATTTAAACAGGGGATGCTTTCTGAACCATTGGACACCAAATACCTTGAATAGACATGCACACACTCAGGCAGTGGCACGCACAGGGATTTAAAGAGAAGCAACATATCATTACTGTGTACCAGGGAAACTGCAACATCACAAAAACCTACAAGAGAATTTCATGGAACAAAAGCAAATTGCATCACGTTCTGATGACATAACAGTTACAATCCCTTGCAAACTTGTCAACAAAACAGATATCCTTATCAAGAGATATTTCTCACGTTTCCACCAAAATGCGTTTCTAAATATAAAGTTTTACAGGAAAAACACTGATGATTTACAAGAAAATTCTTGAATCTTAGAGGACTGGTGACTATTAACTCATCTGTATAATTTCCCATCCTCGATTGAGTGAGACTTTGGAACAACATGCAAATGATTAGCAAATAGAAGTTACTTTTAAAACCTACAAGAGCAGATTTTTCTGAAAAAGTACAGTATCATCCTTCTCAGTGAATGGAACACTGAGACACCTCAAGAAACCTGAGTCTGCAGAAAATTCATATTGCGATTAACTCTGATTTGAATTATTAACACAAATCTGTGCACAAAAGTCAAATGTTTGCATTTTAGTTTTTTATTTTTATTTTATTTCCATCACTTCACAATTGAAAACTTTGAAAAGGCACATAAGGATTTATGCTAATTGTCTTATTTAGACTGTATTTTGAGTGGATCTTATTAGGGCTAGCTAATCATCTCTCCATATAAGTGCGAAATAAATCAATATTTGATCAAGCTGCCATGCTTTGCACACAACATAGAGCATTTTATTTCCCTGCCAATCCCAGACCCCTTAGTTAGACAGCTAGCCTGGAACGTGTTCCCTCAATTCACCACATACTCTTGCGATCCTTTCAGATGATTTCAGACCAGGCATTTTCAAATTTAAGTTATTTTTTACAGACTTGAAAGCTCAAGTTTAATTAAAAAATCTTTTAATGTCTAAAATTTTAATCACAGTTCACAAGTTTTCTTTTACTATATTGTACCTAAATGTGTAAATATAACCTGGTCATAGATAACCTGGTCATCAGATTACTGTAACAGAAACTACAACTTTTTTGGCAAGGGCGTTAAAAAACCCGGACTTATATGTTATGTTCAGGTAGGTATTTATTTTTTTTATTTTTATTTATTTACTTATTTATTTTTATTTTTTCTCTTTTCCTCTTCCTTTCTTCCTCACCCTTCCCCAACCCCGTATCCACTCCTCCTTTCAGTCCAACGCCGTCTTACCCTGATATAACTGATATAAACTGACTCGTGCGAACCACGACTAATACATTTTTACATACATTCAATGCTCCAATCCAGAAGAGAAAACACCACACCAGATGTTTTACTCCAATGGAGAAAGTAAAACTGTCCAACTCAGCAAAGCATATACTCTCCCATGTGATGGCTTTTGAGCGGGACAGGAACTGACACTGTTGAACTGACACTGAACTGCATACTAAGTTGATGCCACCAAGTGGCAACAAAAACGATTCAAAACATAGTGCGCGCTGCACCCTTATTGGTGGCTCATGCATGCTTGACCAATTACATTTTTTATCCACTCAATCAAATGTAGTTGAGTAAAAAGTAAGATGTTTGACTTTGGAACGTAGTGAAGTTAAAGAAAAAAAGTCTCCCCAAATTAACAAATTACATTTACTTTGTTAGTAAATGGCAAGTCTGACCGAAATTCGGTGACTTTTCGAGCATGTTGAGACCCTCAAAAATGCACAGAAAACAACAAAACAATAGTCCTCCGAACAACTATAATAATGTTTCATGCCCCTCCGGTGCTTGAGCCCTAATTAGTTCAATGCATATCTTGATAGGGTAAGAAAGCTTGTGCTCATGAATAATTATAAGTAATTATTCAAACAATTTTCAGTAACAGACTATAAAACTGTTTCAAATGATGTTCAACGCATGCAAACCTCTTAAATTCTCAATGTTTACTTCTAGAGCTGTTTAGCCCTTACAGAAGCTCTAAAGAGACCTTTGTCTTGTTTATATATGACTGGGAGAGAAGAGAAGTAAAACCCTTAAACGTAGAGTATTCTCTGCATCTTTTCATTTGACAGAAGAATGGTATGCATTATATAAGAAGTTGGCAAGAAATTATCACTAAGCATTACATTCTTTTTTAATAGCAGGGTTTCAAATGTCTCATTCATTGTGCCATTGTGATTAGTTTGCTGTAACTCAGGATTACTGACAACAAGCTGTTCAGGTTCATGCTGTCTGTGTTTACTGACAACATGTCCTCTCTCCCAGGAGCACGTTCCAGATTTTCTTTTACTTCGGGCTATTTTTGTTACTTCTCTCTCTCTATGTTTACTCAAATCAGATCTGAGTTGCTTGATTGCACTGTCTACATTTGACCTAAAAATAAAAATAACATCTAACTATAATTTTTATTTTGATTTGAACTAAACACTGCTTGAAGTCACAGTCATTTTGATCAGAATAATCGGATTTAAAAGAAATGAACTTCAAACAATGAACAGTTTGGGTGAGAAGTGTGGCATACATCGAGAGCAAACACCTTTTCCTTAAAAGTCTTACTGAATTTGAAAATATTGCAGAACACTTTGTAAAGGGTGGCATGTTTTTTTTCATGTGCAATATTTCACATATTATATGTCATTGTCCCTGTGCTTGGCATGCTATATCAAGGAAAAATATTTTCAAGGTTTTATTCACTGTAGAGAGGCAGAGACTTGCTAAGCACGCTGACATATCCTCAAAACCGGTCCTGAAAGCCACGCCCTAATATTTTGATCACAGTGTCTCTTGTAATTGACGTCTACAGCTCATCAGCACAGTCACTATGGCACTCATGCGGCATGTGAATTCATTAGAAGCAAAGGTAAAGGTGGGCTGGTTTTCTCACACAAACTTACCCAATCCAGACTCTGTAGCCTGCAGAGTGCTGTCCTGGACGCAGGTGGAAACTTCAAGAGCACCACACTCGACAGCAGACCAAGCAGGTAGGCACTATTTACATTTTCTTTTACCAGATATCACTGGAAATAGCAGCCTGTAAAAAAGAAATAAAATGATTTTTTTTATTTACACATTGTTCTTGAAAGATCGACCAATGAATATTGTTTTTTGAAAGTATTAAAATATGAGTCAAGCTTAGAAGTAAGCAGAATGATAATTCTTGTTTCCTGTCACTGTCAGACACCAATCAGGAAAGAGGCATATGAGAAGTGATAAACCGAGACTGGAGGGTTTTTGGGATGTTAGAGGAAGGGCTGAGGCAGGATATGGGTGACATTTGAGCTGCTTCAGGGAATGACAAATCTCGAATTCAAAGCATTGTGAGAGCACACAGTCAGTGTCTAAGAGAATATGATATCATTTTTTCTTTTCACCTTCAATTACATAGAACTAGATCTAATGTACAGACACAACTTCTTACAAACACATTTACTCAGCCGCTTTTATTTGCTATTAAAAGGAGATCTACATAAAACACTAATTAAGAGATGCTTATCTCTTAATTCACAAAGAAAGTCACAAAGAGAATACATTAGACTGGACCTTAACACACAATGTTCATCTTCATACCCGCTTGCTCCCTTTCGGGGTCACAGGGGTCTGCTGGCAGCACACTTGGACAGGTCACTAGTCCATCACAGGGCAACACACACAATCATTCACACCTAAGGGGAATTAAGATTATTTAACTAACCTGACTGCATGTTTTTGGGGATTGTCGAGGAAACCGGAGAACCCCAAGGTGAGGATAAAACATACAAACTCCTTCTAGGAAGGTCACCGGCGAGCCTCAAACCGGCAGCCTTTTAACTGGAAGACCACAGTGCTACCCACTGTGTCACCATACAGCATTGTAACATTAAATGCTATGTTATTTATTAAATGCAATTTGTTGCTCTATGCATTATAGCCAAGCGAAATTAGATTCAACTGTTAAGACTTCAGAAAAATTGAGGAAATAAAAAAATCAAACCCACAAAATAAGCGCTCATGATCATCAGGTGGCGCTATGGCAGATTTTTTCGGATGTGGTTTTGGATATTATCATTGTCACACATGCCAAAATTGTAAGGAAAAGTACATTATCAATCGTAAATGCCACATTTCTTGTAGCAACCTGGTGGCGCTTTATCTGATAATATAGATTGCTTAGTAGATAAGACATAGCCAAAACCTGCCGTTGAGGGGGAAATTTCACTTTTGATGACGCCATACGTACATCGTTAAACAACATTTAAAAAAAAACTTCGCAAGTTAACATCTTATATGCTTAAAGATTAGACTGATGGACTTTAGAAGTAAATGGATATAATCCCTAGGAGTTTTCTTAAATTATAACACAAGCAAATTGTCCATTTTTAGAGGTATTTGCAAAAAAAACTGGAGAGACTACATTAGCGTTAAACAGAAGATGGACCGTAAAACATCATGTAACATTATATGATATTTGCTTCAATTACTTCTAACAATATGTTTAAAGGACTAAAATGTCAATAACTCTGTTTTTCAAGTGCACTTCATTTGTAAGGAACGCTTGAACAAGGTGAACACACAGATTAGTTATATTTTAAAGAAAAGCTCACAGAAACCAATTCCCTACAGTCTGCTAATAAACTTTAAACTTTGCTCAATGGAGCCTGACGGATCTCATCCAAGAAAGGAACTGGTAAAACTTTAACCAAATAAAGTACTACTAACTTCCTTGGAGCCAATAAATTGAAGGTCATCATGGGTGAGACAGGGCCTCAGGCAAAGACCTTCTGCTCCCCACATACAAGAGGGTTTCGTGCGATTGAACACTGTGTATCTGCATGGACATTTAAGTTTGCTTTAAGTGAGCATGTAATGATCTTGTAAAGCCCGCAAGCAGTTCAGGAAACATAGCGGAGGCATGCTGTACTGGGAAGCTGACATTCAGACCATTACCATGTGGCCCACATGAGCAGTTTATGTCCTTCTCCCTTGGCTGATCACGAGGGACACAATTTCTCTTAGAGTATTCCATTAAATACATGTGGGACCATAGTTATAAATCAAGCATCAATGACATTGTGAAGCTGCTTCATTCATCAAACACGGTTCATTCGAAACAGACATGCAACATTTCAATATTTTGTAAACAGTGAAACTTATTCCTGTATTAATGTAGCAGTCAGGTCAAAACATCATGGGTTGTCACCTTCAAAGACATTTCCTGCCATATTTACATGTTTAAAACTAGGTTGAAAAAGCAATGACCCATCCATGATGAATGAAGGAGAAATCAAATTCTGATGTACATTGCATTTCAAATTTAATTGTGGGTTTTTAAATATAAAAAATATAGACAAATATATGTAGTGTAGGGATTTTTTACTAAAGTAAGAACTACCAGAACATTTCTAGAGCTTTTCACGAGCTTTTATGTGTCAAACAATGACTGTAAAAAAAGATGGATGACGTGACACGTACCTTGCCATTGGGCCATTTGGGGCCACCACAAGCAAGATTTGAGTGCAGCCATGCCTGACAGAGGACGCACATGCGCACACGGAACTTCCTGATAAGGAGGGTGGCGTCATGCTTTCAAAGCTCATGGTTTGAGAAAATGTAAATTAGCTCATGGATATTCAAACATTCAAATGACTTGCATGTCATTCCGTTTCACTCATAGAGGGCTAAAGCACATAGTTTACATAATCAGAATGTAAGGAAGGTCTTAAAAGTAAATAGTTAGTGGCCACAGTGGTGGGATGAAAAATGCATGCATAATGTGTAACTGTAAACTAATTTGCATGTGAATATAGATTGCATTCCTGCAATTTAGAATGAACATATTTTTCAATTCATAAGAAATAGTTGATGTTTATATATAACATAGTGTGTCTATGTCTGGGAAAAAGTTATTAACTGACATGCACTTTCTTTGTATTAATATATGCACATGCATTGTAATTTAGAGCTTGTTTAGCAACCTGGGAGCTTTTAAATACATGGACAACATTCCTAAAACTTAATATCCAAGTTCACATGGATATACATAATATAGGCTCGCCGGTGACCTTCCTGGAAGGAGTTTGCATGTTCTCCCTGTGCTTGCGTGGGTTTCCTCCGGGTACTCCGGTTTCCCCCACAATCCCAAAAACATGCGGTTAGGTTAATCTAAAATACCCCTTAGGTGTGTATGTGTGTGTGTGAATGTTGCCCTGCGATGGACTGGCGAACTGTCCAGGGTGTACCCCCGCCTCTCGCCCAATGTGTGCCGGAGATAGGCACCGGCAGACCCCCGTGACCCCGAAAGGGAATAAGCGGGAATGGAAAATGAATGAATGAATGAATATTATTAATGTATGCAAGTGAGATCAAGTTTGTCAGTATAAATGATCTTTCTCACGAAATGATCCCTGCTCCTAGTTCTTTTGTTCATTTTGCAGGCAGCCACAAGAGGCAGATCACAGTACTTTTGCTCAGCCGGTCATGTGAGACACACGTGACAACATGCTACATGCCCATGCTTCACTACAGACTTTTCACAGACTCAAGATATCAGTTGATATCAGATTGATTTGTAAAGTTGTATTCAGTAAAATATGTCTATAGCAATAAACGTCCCCCTCCACGCCCTTATACAGACACAATATGGGTGCTTTTATAGCACTATAATAGCTTCAAAACCAATCTTTATGTAAAAGTGGCAAAGTTACTTAGTGAAGAATGAAAAAGTTTGAAAGTGTTTATCTTATTGGTCAATCTCTTCCTAGACTTTGTTTCTGAGACTATTTGAATGCATGGGGTCATAGCGAGAAACTCTTAAAACCTATTTACATAGTAAAGAGTTTCAAAGGAGTTCTCAAAAGAAATATCTCTTCTATATCCCACTACTTATAAGAAAAAAATCAATGACATTGTGAGAAAGTGAAATACTGAAACGAAGTGGATCCTGAAATCCATTGTTTCTTATTAGACGCAGTTCTTAAATGTTTTCCTGTGCCTCAGTCAGTAGAGCATTGTGCTAGGTCATTGGGGTCAAACCCCTGGAAATGCAAGAACTGACAAAATGTGTCATTTTTTGGATAAAAACATCTGTCAAATGCATGCATGTAAATGTCTCATTTGTACCAGTCTTGGGGTTAAGCAGTATAATATTCAGTATATCAGACCCTTGCCGATGGTTATTACAGTGATGAGCTTTCATTGCCTTCTCATTCACCTTCTTAGGGTGTTTCAGAGATCCTTCCTCTAATGGTTAATGGAGAAATCGCTGAACTCCACCCGGATAACAGACACTAGATTTCCTGGCAGAGCAACCTCACCCTGGATTATGAAAACACAAAGAATTTGGTCACTGTGGAAATCATGTCAAAGTCAAAAAGATATTCATTTGAGCTGAAAATGTTGACATTGCTAGCCTAGAGGTTTTCAAAAGAGTGCAGTCATCAAAAACGTAATTATAATAACTCAGGTAAAGCATTGAATTCAAAAATACAGACCTCGCTGATTTAAAAATGAGCCCTTTACCGAAAATGAATTTTGGTGTGTTCTCACAAGTTATTTTTGCTATGTATGTTGTCAAATAAATCTGGCTTGTGTTTTTAAAAAAGGCTGGAAACACATCTTTATGTATTTAAGTTAATCATGCAAAAAATTATTATCTCACTTAATTTGTATTAAGAATAAATCGAAGCATATGTTGCACTCTGTTGAGATTTTACTATTATTATTGAACATCATGGTTCAGGGTAAGGATACAGAAAGCTGTCTCAGAGATTTAAGCTCTCAGTTTCGACTGTGAGAAAGACCAAAGGCAGAGTTTTGGCTGACCAAGAGTGGCTGGCCAAGAAAAATGTCAGAGAACAGTGAGAACAGTCACGGTCAACCCACAGACCAGCTCCAAAGACCAACAACATCATCTTGCTGCAAATGCCGTCACTGTGCATCGTTCAACTATGTACCGCACTTTACACAAGGAGATGTTGTATGGACAAGTAAAGCTTTTTCTCTGCACAAAACAAAAACGCTGTTGCATTAGATATGCTAAAATCTAACGTTTGAACAAGCCAGATTCATTGCTGTGGGCTGATGAAACTAAAATAGAGTTATTTGGGCGAAAACGAGGGGTTTTATGCTTGGCTGAAAAACAACAGAGCATCCCAAGAAAAACATGTGCCACCTACAGTAAAATTTGTGTTGGTTGTTCCATCATGCTGTGGGGCTCTGGGGCCGGTGCAGGGATACTATTGAACATTTGTTGTGTGATTTAAAGCAGGCTGTCCATGCTCGAAACCCATTAATCTTGATTGAACGGGAGATGGTTTGTAAAGAACTCAGACTCTAATTGGAAGCTAGAGCACTTTAAAGGCTGTCATTTCTTCAAGAGTTCATTTGTCTTTTGTGGTGCATAAATTTATGCACATGCCTAATTTTGTTTCATCAATGCTTGCACACTTTCCATAAATATCATATTAACTTAATTTCACTTCTCAGGTATCACTGTGTTTGTCCCCTAAATGATTTACCTGAATTTTCTCATTCAGACAACCAATGATTTGTAAAGGAAAATCATGAAAATGTGCAGGGGCCCCTAATCAAAATTTTACATACTGTTGTACAAACCCAGCTTTCATTCATGAATGTAATATGAGTGTTTCATGTTTGTGTAAAACCATAAACAATCAACTGTACACCCTCCTATTCAGAAGATAAATGACACAGCATGGTATTTCTGTTTAGTGTTGAAACACTGTGGAAAAACAGACCAAATCAACTACCGTTACTCTGGGAACACCTGTTCCCAAACATCTGCTCGCATTCCCTGTAGCTAGCATCTCTTATTGAGAAACGGGGAGCTGAAACTTCAGTTGGAACAAGGAAAGTACTTATCACCTGTTATCTCAGAGAATGGCATGACAGTACGGTATGAACTATTCACCCTGTCTCAAACTGAGTGCATGTTCTATCTTCTGCCCCTTCAAAAGGGCTCATTGTGAGTGATGCAAAGATCTGGTTCCTGCTCTGGTAAAGCATACACAGCATGTCTCCGGGTTGATCCTGTGCTAAGTCAGGTCATAAAATGGCAAAGCCACTGACCACAACCCTTTCTTTGGTCCACTCATCACCACCTTGCCAACTGAACTGTCCTCAGTTCTGATGACCAAGAGATGAAGAATGTGGATGAGATGTACAGAGTATGTGCTCATAAACATCTGCAATTGCTAAATGTAGCAGCAATATACCAATTCCACACAGAGAGTTCATCTTATTCCTTCTTATATCAACAATAACAAACTATTAATCATATTTTACAAGCTAGTGCATGGACGGCACGGTGGTGCAGTGGGTAGCACTCTGGCCTTCCAGTTAGAAGTTTGTCTGTTCAAGGCTTACAGGTGACCTTCCTGGAAGGAGTTTGCATGTTCTCAGCGTGCTTGTGTGGGTTTCCTCCAGATACTGTTTCCCCCACAATCCCAAAAACATGCGGCTAGGTTAATTGAATAATCTAAATTGCCCTTAGGTGTGAATGTTGCCCTGCGATGGACTGGCGACCTGTCCAGGGTGTGGGCACCGGCAGACCCCCATGACCCCAAAAGGGAACCTTCCTTCCTTCATTCCCCTCACTTCACTTACTTACTATAAATAAGAATGTAGCATTTAGACAGTGACCTGTCTGTTTTGGTATGGATTTCAGTCAAGTAAAAGGATGATGTTTATAATAAATTAGCTTTAAATAAAATAATAAGTAAGTGCTCAAGTGTCAAAGCATCCATTTCTGTATCTGTTTTTGCATCAGTGCAACAGGAAAGACTGTGCATCTTTCCAGTTAAAGGAACTCCAAAGCCTCGACAATACCTCATCCTCATGTATTTAAATGTTTTTAGTCAACAGATGAATGTCCTGTTATGTTAGTTCTTTTTTTCTGTCATACAAAAGCAGAGAGCTTAGATGTAGTTTATTCGGTCAAAATTGAGTTTAGACGGAAAATGGCCTTCATAATGCCTGCCTTGTCTGTGTCGTAACAAAAGTTCATGGTCCAACAGTGTCTCAATTTTAGAGAAATCACTACCACTGTATCTATAACATACGGAGCCCATAAAAGGTTATGGCAGTAGGAGAAAAAAAATGAAATTTGTGAAATATTCAAATAATCACTGCTGTAAGCCACGGAGCCATGACCCTTTAGGGGCTCCGTAATAACATGTTCTCCTGACCAGAAAGAGAATGTTAAAGTCATTTTTCTAAGCTTTAATGTTGCCGAAGTTACTTTCCGTTTCCTTTGTAGGGCAGTATACCTGCAGATTTGAATTGGAAGGAAAGAAAGTTTTCCCACAGTTATAAAGAATAATGGAGCCTAATCAATTGCACAGTAGTTATCAACGCAACTCAAGCCTCTCTTACAGATGTGTCTGGATCTGTTTTCCAAAAATCCTGTCAGTGGTAGATATATAGAGCCTAGTCTGTTATTTTCTATGGAAGAAATGTTATTGTTCAGTCAGGTTGTCTTCTTAGCCATCTTAAAATCTCATTCCTATCTCTTAGCCACACTTTGTACTGTGTTGACATCATGGACAGTGGGTGAAGCCAAAAAACAAGGCTTCTTATGTTACCAAGCATCAAAAAATCCATTAAAGTCTCTCATTTCACAAACCCTTTAAACGTTTAAATAAGTAGGGACTATAAGTGTATTTTCATGTACAAGTTTATTTTACCTGTATTCTTTAATGAAAAGTAAATGTGTTTAAATTACTGATGAATCTGACTTAGCTGCTTTCTCATCTCTGCAGGGTGAGGCAGGATGAACTCGGGCAAGGCTCAGTATTCTGGAGTGAACACCCTAGAAGACTTTCACAGTGTGCTCACAGATGATAGCTTAAACTGCAAAAAGAAACGATATGTGAGAAAAGATGGGAGCTGTAACATGGTTTTGCGGCATGTCCCAGATGTGTGGCTTCTCAGGGTCAATGACATCTTCACCACACTAGTGGAGATCCGCTGGAGGGTTATGTTCCTGACATTTGCCCTCTCCTACATTTTATCATGGCTCTTTTTTGGGATTTTATTCTGGATCATTGCATTGACACATGGGGATATGAAACACCCCAACAATGAGCCCTGCGTTTATGAGGTTAGAAGTTTCACAGCTGCATTTCTTTTCTCATTAGAGACCCAAACTACTATTGGTTACGGCTTTCGGGGAATGTCTGAGAACTGCATGATAGCCATTATTGTCGTTACCATCCAAGATGTCATCAGTGTCTTCATTGACACTTTTGTCATTGGTATTGTCATTGCTAAAATGGCATCTGCCCGTAAGAGAGCGCAAACGGTTGGTTTCAGCAACTGTGCAGTGATCAGCTTGTACGATGGTCACCTATGCCTGTCTTGGCGGGTTGGGGACTTCCGAAAGAACCACATGGTTGAAGGAACAGCTAATGCACAGTTGGTTCACTGCCTGGAAAACAGCACAGGAAAAGTAAAAATCACATACAAAGACCTCTGTATTGAAGAGAACAGCTTTATTTTGGTCACGCCAATGACCATTATTCATAAAATAAGCCCCGGAAGTCCTTTATACAAGATGAGTTTGAAGGACCTAAGAAAGGAGAGCTTTGAACTAGTGGTTTCTTTCACTTATACTGACGACTGCTCAGGTCTTCTTCACCAGACGCGCACATCCTACACTCAAAGTGAAATTCTTTGGGGCCAAGACTTTCAGGAGATGGTCAGAGTCACTCGAAAGAACTACAGAGTGGACTATGCGCTATTTAACCAAACAGTTAAAGTCCTGGTCCCAGAAATAAGTGCAGAAGAGTACGAACTCAAAAGATACTCTCAGGAAACAAAACATAAACCACTCCAGAAAAATCCAATGGCGTCAGCTGTGGAATTCATTCATGGGAAGAGTTTTGAGGCTGCAGCATCCACCAGCAACACCATTCAAATACAGGAGCTATAACATATCGTTGATACGACCACATTCTTAAAACTTATATCTAAAGACATTGCAAGTGCATTTATTATTTTAAACCCAAATTTGTACAAGTTGTGTAAATAATTCAATAAAAGAAGACTCAGCAGCCCCCTTTATTCTGCCCAAAAGGAGCTCTTTGGATACCATCACACAGCTTAAACAATCAAGGTTTAAACTACACAAACCCATCTATGAAAAGTAAAAATTGAACAATACAAAAATCACTTTGAGTGTTAGCATAATTTAATGTGAACAATGGTTTGTCCAGTTGTGGCCCCTAAAGATGTTAAAGAGGGAAAATAAAGACCAATTCACTTAAAGAAACAATAGTTGAAGCCAATATCACAAATTCTTTAGGCAGTGCAGAAATCCCTTTACTGATAGTGAAAAGTGACAAGCGTTTCTTGTGCTAAGAGATTACAGACATTGCAGCTAAAGAATAACAGAATTAGTCATGGGGCAGCCATCCACATACTTTCATAATGTTTAGCCTCATTTTCATAATGGAGGATTATGTATCTAAACTCAAGAATTTATCCAAATTGGGCTTACATTTGAAGCAGAAAATCATTATTAAAGGAAGACGCTGAAGTTAGAGACTTTTTAAATGAAAGAAATTGAACACTTCTGCAAACAAGTTATTGATTTTCACCTTCAGAAGCAGTGACATATGGACTTCATTTAAAAGTAAAAACAAGCCGATAATAACGTTTTTTGTGCTTTTTGTATTCTACAGTTTGGATATGGAAAATGTTCAAATGGCAGGCAGTCGCAATCGATAATTAATGAAATACATATTTTAGAATTGTAAACAATGAGCTAAAATGGAAGTGGCTTTAAAATTGTGATACAATTTAGAAACTTCATAAAAAGAATAAGTTCTTTGACATATATATTAAATAAGGGAGGAGACTTTCATAGCTACCACTAGATGGGGCTAGTAGGTACCTTCATGAAACAGCTGTGCAGATGGGGAAAGTTTGTAAGTTAATGTTTTAGCGTAGTGTGGCGCTTCTCTTGCTGTTATTTTGTTCTGTCTGTGAAGTCATTATGGTAAAAAATTAAATTAGTTTCCCCCTCAGGTTGGCTGGGCACTCCCTTAGGGATATGGTGAGGAGCTCAGTCACCTGTAAAGAGCTTGGAGTAGAGCTGCTGCTCCTCCCCATCGAGAGAAGCCAGCTGAGGTGGCTCAGGGCGTTTGTCTCGGATGCCTCTTAGATGCATCCCTGGGTAGGTGTCTGGGCATATCCCTCTGAGAAGAGGCCTTAGGGAAGACCTAAGAAGAAAAAGAAGGTTTTTTATCCTCTCTAAGAAAATGAGGAACAAATTTAGTGGCAACATGCCTTTTTTGTAAATCCTCAGTCAACACTCATGTCACCACATTTAAAGTTTCACAATCTAAAATAATACAAAATAATAGTTCGTTTAATTTCAAGTTCAAGTTCGTTTAATTTATATAGCGCTTTTCACAACAGACATTGTCTCAAAGCAGCTTTACAGTAAACCAACAAGTTTAAACTCAACAAAGTGAAAAGAAATTAATTACTAAGTGGTGTACATGTCCCTGATGAGCAAGCCTGGGGCGACTGTGGCAAGGAAAACTCCCTTTTGGAAGAAACCTTGAGAGGAACCGGACTCAAAAGGGAAACGCATCCTCATTTGGGTAACAACAGCAGTGTGATAAACTATGGTATAAACATATGATCTGGTAGTATGAACAGATAATGTAGTATAAACAGATGATATAATAATATAAATCATCTGTTAGTTCAAAAAACAACACATTAACCCACAAACTGATGATATCTGCACAGCAGAAATAATCCCATATAGCAGGAGAACCCTCTAGTATGTCTACGTATGGCAGCACACACTCAGTCAACGTTTTTTGGAACCCCCCCTCGTATGTAAGTAAATCTGACTAATGACATCAGTGCCTTGAACACCAGCCATGAACCATACCACACGTCACGGAGGGCAGCTAGGAGGTACAAATGGAACTCAGACTATAAATAACTGCAAAGCAGAAAGGTAGCAAAATATGGAAGAAAAATAAGTTAAGTAACAGAAGTTGAGTGAAAGAAATGGACCAAATGTAAACAGTATCTTATAAGCATTAAGAAATTTTGTAAGAGAGATAGTGTTTTGAAGGCCCAGTTTCAGTGAAATCAAGCGTTTGGGTGCACTGTGACGAAAAATGACTGCAGAACACCTGTCGAACTTGGCTTAAGGGGATATGGTGCAGGTGACATTCATCTCTGTTTTATTTAACTGAAGAAAACTGCAGGTGATCCGAAACACCCGAAGATTGTGAAGATTCCATTTGGAGGAGATGTAGAACTGGATGCCATCATCAACCTTACAACCTTGACATTTCTTTGATATGTAAAGACATAAAAAAGACTCCCTTGATTAAATTAATATGCCAAACCCTCAACCTAGTTACGAGGCAGTGGATTCATTATGAGGACATTGACGTGAACCTGAGAAGGTCCATCGACCCTAAATGTGTACCTGGTTTTTGTTGAAGAAGAACAGGCCATTGTTGAACCAAATTTTTTTAATTGTTAACTTTTCCATTCAAAAAAATTGTAAAAAGAAAACCACATGAGTAGATTAATACAAGTAAATTTCTTGATTTTAGATCACTTTCATTTTTGAGTTAACATCTAAAGTACGGTAGGTTGTCATTTTGCAGGCAATGCACCATCCCTTGTGAGAATGACAGATGGACCTTCTGTGCTGCAGAGCTGTTTCTTTTACTGCAGTTCTTTTCTTCTTTGTCATTGAAGAGTCCCAAGTTGACATAATATTTGGAAGATCTTGGTTAACATGTTTCCAATGGACTAGTTGTATAAGATGGTACTCACGGTAGGGTGCATGCATGAGAATTTCCAGTTAATTGTTTCCGGTTTATTTATGAGACAAAAAGTCTGAGACCAGCATCTTCTGAGTGATGTGTGATAGACAAATTGAGTCAGTGAGATAAACCTTCAATCAGCCTTCCAACGTTAATAAAAAAAATGCCCATGTGCATAACTCAACTGTATTGTAGAAGCAGATAAGCTTCCATTTGTTTCCAGTGGATCCAAGAACTAAATGTTTAGTAAATATCCACTTTAAGCCTGCAAAATACTCCCGTACTCCCAATACTTTCGTCTGGAAGATTTAGAGGTTTCTTCCAAAAAGTTCTTTTCTTTGGACAACTGATTTGGCAACAGCTCGAGAAAATGTTTTAGAATGCAAGAACGGAAATGAATGGATTGTAATAATCAACTCTCAAGAAAGCGGAAACAGAACTACCTCATCTCGTGCAACTAGTTCATATTTACATTGTCCAAAAATCTCATACTGTACCCTCTCAAAAGAGCTCATAAGTGATCAATTGTAGCTTTTTTTAAAAAAAAAATTCTAAAAAGCCTCAATTAAAGATTTTAAAAAATTGCTCTGCAGTTTTTCATGCAGTGTTTTGCATAGCTGTAAGTTTGAGGAACACCCAGATTGAATGTGTGCTTTGTGTAAAAAATATTGTCTTTTTTAAGAAATAGTCAATTGAAGAGTTTTTTTTTTGGCAAAAGTGTATTTTCGTGTGGTTCACGATGGCTCGATTTTCTCCTAAAAAATGATCAAAAAAGGATCATGTGATCAGTTACACTGAACAGAGCTGACTTACTGCTGTCATCACAAATTCAGAGAAGTTGTTCTGAAAATCTAGTTTTATTATTTTAAAATAAGTTGTATATAACAAGGTTGCTTGAGGAGGGGCATGTGTGAGCCAGACATGAGGTGGCGCTCTGAAATCATGATGGTTCTATCCTTCAGAGGAAGTTGCGTGTGCGCATTTGCACTCATCAATCGTACCCTCCAGTCCAGCTCAAAAAAAAGTTTCATATTAGCCCATTGGCAGCAGTCACACCGTCCATATTTTTTTCCAGTCTATGGTTGTGACATACTAACGTTCTATGCCCCTTCCATCACTTGCAAACCCAAGATACAGATATGCTAAACTACATGTGTAGAATGCTGAATGTGCCAAGGGGTGATCAGTTCCCTCTTCCTCCCACTCACAATCATTTAATACAATAATAACTGTTGCAGTAGTGTTTTCTGTAGCATGCACAATGTGGGTGCAATTTTCTAAACACCAATCACTGATTGCATAATGTAACGATGGGTTTTGTACAAAACAATCACAAAACGATTCATTTGAGAATTAAATATTGTAAAATAAATGCCTATTATTAAACATTAAAGGTGATTTTGCACATGCATCAACCTGTTGCTGACTCCTAAAACCAAATAATAAACAATATTATAAATAATAAACCAAATTATAATTTCAAAATCATAATAGGGTCTTTTTAAATTCATCAATAATGAAACTGTTTCAGAAAGTTTATAATATCTACCACTACATTTACAATATACAATGGCACTATAGAATATTTCAACAAAACATTACCAAGAAATATGTACATTTTTTTATTTGGTTTACAGATTAAACAGACATTTGATTTAATAACACTACCTTGACCACATGTAATGCCATGAAGCACAATGTCTTCTCTCTTGCACAAAACAGTGGCATTTGTCTTCTTAGAGATATTAAAAACAAACTGAAAACTCTTAGAGGTTTTCCTCAGAGAATGAAGTCTCTAGCCCTCCACCTTGTGGTTTTGTGCAGCTCTGTCCATCCATTGACTCAAATTAGGCTGAAAGGTAAACAGAGGCCTGACGGCTCACGCACCACATTTAGTCTATAAATAGTCTGTATTATTTATAGACTTGGACAAGAAAGTAACTAAAATAAGCGCTTTGCAACAGCTTCACAAATAAACGCCTCATTAGTTTTGATAAGTAAACACTGTGTGTAACACGCAGCAGTCAGGAGGGAAACAGGCCTGCTGAACACTTGCTGCCGAATTTTCGTTGAAGCACTTGTTTAACCAGGGGCTCTGGTTAAAAAATAAATTATCATTAACCCTCTATCATTAAAGGGATTGAATTACATCAACTCCAACAACTTAATGCACAGGTGTTGAATAAAAAATATTTGGGGGGAAAATATTCTTTGAACTGGTTCTGATTAGCTGGTAACAGTTTAAACGTTGAGGTCAGTGTTTCCATTCTAAAAGATGAACATGCTAAATTGTTCACTTAAACTGAAGAAATCATCGGGTGAGGCCAGTTATGAGCAGCTAAAGACTAAAAACAATAGAAAGTGATTCCATTGCAATGAAAGGTGGTGCAAGAGCAAAACTGATTGTTGCATTTCTAATGCCTGCTTCCACTGGATTTTAGTTCCAGCACGACTCAACTTGGTGTGGATTTGATGTGGACTCTACTAACAGTGGTTTGCCACTGTGCTTCCACTAATTTACATGATGGTTTTTTTATCAGGGGGCTTGTTTTAGACAAACTGTTCCATGCACCATTCTAGTTCTGCTTGGTTACATAATAATGGAAGAGTGACAAATAATGGAGTGACAATTCTTTCTGAGCTCAACAACTGACCAGTCAGTGGACAACGGGATATTGTGTCACAATTTTCTTCCTAATTAAATGAAGCTGTGCCTACAAAACAGTGGACAAGCTCAGCGGCCATTAGTAAAATACCTACAACTCAGCATGAAGACATTCTACATTGTCAAATGTCCAACCTGCATCATTTCATTCAACCAGCTTTTCATTCCTCCCATTAAGAAATTCTCTCATGATGCACAATGGCCTTGGAAAGAGTAGTGTCTATCTACACTTTGGCTCCCACCCGTAGAATACTGCCTCGCATAGTATACTGCTTCACACACTGTATTTAATCTACTGAGAAGTATGGACACAGGCAGAGTTTGAGGCACTGCCCCCACCCCCTTGTGGCCTTGCCTAGTATTGCATTTTTTCTTGTGAAAACATAATACAAACCTATAAATAAAGTGAATAAAACTGCAACAATTAATCCAAATTTTTTAATTTTACTTGAATAACTTTGTATAAAAAATTATTTTAACTTAAATTGGCTTATGTCGAGTTATTAACCTGTCACAAAATGGATATCCTCGATTATTTTACTCAAATAAAACTTCACGCTCATCATACACTTCTGATTCTGTTGTTGCATTCTGTGTCTACATTCTTCTTTCATTTAATCAGTTTCTGTGAAGTCACTTTGACTTGTTTACGCTTCATCTGGGTTAATTGTATTATGTAAAATCGATGTGTTCAGTTTTATTTGGTTCGGTGGTGATTGTAATTGTTGTGTATACCTGTCGCCATGTTTGTGCGCATTCAAATTGGCCATTATGCACAAACCATTTATGTCACTGGTATGGTGAACCTGATGGTAAACCTAGATTGGTTGCTCTAATAAAGTATTCTATACTTTATTTTTAAATTAAACGCAACCCAACAATGTGGAACTTTTATCTCCCTGCTTTACCATGACTATTTCTGTTTTATACATACATACATACATACATACATACATACATACATACATACATTCATTAAAAAAAACAACAAATGTTTATATTGTAGAGCTAATAATAATAATAATAATAATAATAATAATAATATTAATAATAATAATAATAATAATAATAATAATAATAATAATAATAATAAACAAACTAACACTGGCTTCTGGGTGAGAAACTAATACTGCTGAGAATAGTAAGCGTTGAAAAATACAATATTAAATTATGCAAAAATGTAACTTGTCTTCTGCAAACAATAGAATTATGCTTTAACTAATTTATTTTATGGAGGTATGGAACAGTATATGTAATTAATATTAAAATACCACAAGCTGTGTCAAACACGGCTCCTTTTTGAAAGGTTCCGGAATTAAAATAGTAAAAAACCTTTACTATTGATACCGCAGAAACACAATAATTACGTGACCAAATACATACTTTTTAGACATCCAGAACTGAAAGGAAGAGACACGCAGCTTCCAGTTTATTTAACTGACGTTAACTCTCGTTTGTGCTCGCTCTCAACCCTGAGAACAGTGTTTGTCCGCGCGTAAAACTCTCCCTCTCCTTCAATTGGCTGCTTGTCATAGAGGGGCGTGGCTAGACGATGCGTTTTGTTTAAATGGGTTTGAAGCTTTGAAGCAACAGCACATGAGTTACCGCAAACCGGGTAGAAGAGGTAAAACGAGGAGATTTGGTTCTAGCACTTAATTTCTCTTCTTTTCACAACCTTTCTTTAACTGGAGAGAGAACGTCAATGAGAAACCCGTGTGGATATTAAACCCTTCGTGGGATATTTATCAATGAAACCTATTTCGTGTCTATTTTCAAACGATTAGGTAAGGTCACACATGTCATTTACATTTGTAAATAAACAAGAATTATGTGATGTGTTTCGTTATAGTTTTTAAACATAGAATAATATGTCTGCTTTAGAATATCATATAAGTAATGTAATTGATGTCCATGAGATATATGTAATTTTTTGCATGTAAGTTTTCTTTTGCATGGTGAAATAATCTCTTCTACTAGTGCTGAAGTTAAAGTCCATGGTTCTTAAGGACTTTGGAAAGCAAATGAGATCTTATCTGAAAACATATTATAATTCGATTCTTCATCCACTTATTACAAAAGTTAAGGCATTGAAATGCAAAAAGAATAATAATATTATTGCTTTTTATTCTAGCACCTGTTGAAATCTCAACTTGTCTGAATGGCAAACTTCACTTCACAGTTTCAAAGTGCAATGCAGTGCTAAGTGCAGCTTTTTGTGTACTGTGGCATGCTAAATGTGATGTTAATTGTTATATAGCTCAGTACTGCAGTATTGTGCACTGTTGCTAAGTGTGCATTTGTCTATTATTTAAGGAGCACAGCTGCACTCAGCAGTTGTCAGGCCGTCAGTTGGCTGACAGACACTTCTCTTTTGACTGAAACCCTCAGAGGTATTTGATTGCTGGCTAAACTGGTTCTTAACTTGTACGCCACATAAAGTAAACATTTAATAGGAATTTATATGCCTTATTTGAAGAATATTACATTTAATGTATAAAACGTGGAATAACTTTTCTAGGTATAAGCAATGCCATTGGTAACCAGGGTGATCACAGAAAAATGAGATCAAACATTAAATTAAACAAAACACGCTGTTAAAGTCTCATTTCCCAAATTCGTCTACATTGCATTTTTTTTTCAAATATGGTTGCTAGGAACAAAGGGTAGAATATGAGCTTTAATGAGAAGTGTTGAGGGGGATTGTCTCAGGGGATTGTCTCAGGGCTGTCATTATGCTGCCTTTGGGAAAAGATGAACTCCCAGAGGACAAGCTCTCAAGTCAACAAGTCTTGTCTCTGTTCTATACCTTGCTTAAAACCAGTCTTAGCTTGTTTTTATCATTGCAGATGGTTAAGCAATAGTACAGTATATATTGTGCTTTGATTCAGAATTTGATGAGTGTATGTACAGTGACCATAATGAATGCTTTTTTACTGCACTTAAAACCCATGAATCTGAAAGATATTTGACTTCAAGGTATGTTTTGTTCTTCCAGTTGAATTAAATTAATTAAATACAAAGATAATTACTGGGTGAAGGTTTTGAGCTGTGTTCAGGGGCTCATTGTCCTGTTAAAATTGCTGAATTGATAAGAGCCATACGTGACTGGACAAAACAATTTTCCATTCACCCACACCCTGAGTAGCACAGTATGTGAAAACTGGCATTATTAATGGTCCTGTGGGCAATTACGCTATATGCCTGAGCACATAAATAGGCAGGTTGACATGGCAATCTTAATTATGGTGTGTAACACTAACTGGTAAAATACAATTTATTAAAGTAAAGTACAAATTGTCTTAAATTAAAAGCATAATTACTTTTGGTAACAAAGTGTAATTTTATATGATGCAAGAACATTTGTTTTATTGGGGTGTGCAGCACCAAATAATTGAAAATTACCATTGAATTCATTATCAACAAAAGAAGAGCATTTACTTCACTGAGGGATGTTTGCATAGTACATCTTGCTTTTAATAAGTCATTTGTTTTATTCTGTAAATTTTTTGGGGTTATTTTAACCCCATCAGACCTTGATTATTGTCTAAGCATCAGAAAGTGTGGAAGTACAGTTTTCTTGTTAAGGCATGCATAAAAGAGATCAAATAATATCTCTACTGTTCTGTTCTACTGGTCAGTGCGCATTAGATCTAAAATGAAATGCTTCGCAAAAAGCATATGCAAGCATGACATTTTCATACTTCTTGGTGTGTGTTTTTCATGCATATGCAAACATACCCATAATTGTGAATAAAACGTTTTATTTGTTTCTGTTTTGGTTCTCTTCAGTAGAGTAGATTTTTTCAGATTAACATTAAAACATTCAAATGTTAGACATTCAAATCCATTTGTGGATCTTTCAAATGACATTTATCTATTAAGCACACCTTTACAAAGTTCCAGATACATACATCTAAGATTAGAAAATACCTGATGGGACATGTCCATAAGGTGACCCTAAAAGTCTGTTAAAGTTCTTATTAAAAACAAATCTATGCTGTAGTCGTTGAAATAAACTGAACAGATGATAAATATGACATTCAAATTTTTTGCATACTTAGCTAAGAACCTGTGGCCTTTAAATAGCCATGTTTCCGTCAAGGCATTTCGAAAATAAAACATGAAAAGAATTTAATACATTTCTATGAATTATCAATGTCCAATTTCATGAAAATATATTGACAAATACTTTGTGATTTCCATTGTGATGGATACAGGGTGTGAAGGTTGAACATATACAGAGTTCATAGAAAAATAGTCCATGAAAATATAAATGTTGTTATATAAACATTCTGCAATTTCAAGTTAAGACTTATCACGCACGATAATTATTCCCGGCATGTGTAAGTCTTTGCAAATAAATGTTAATCTGCATTTTGTTTTTTTGATAGGACATTTCATCATTGACATCACCAGCGCAGATGAGAAGGCAGTGATATCCTCATCCTTGGCCCATTCTGTCAATCAAAGGCTCCACCTAGAGCAAGGAGACGCCTCCTGCGTCCGGCTCTAAACAGCTTCACCATTTTCTGCTTGTGTTGGTTCCCGTGAGCGTTTCAAAACTGTTTCTCCAACGGTTTTTCCAGAAACTCAGACTGTTTTCCAAAGCAGAAACAGCACAGACCTCCCAGACTGAGGTGATGGGAAGTGTGCGGGCCAACCGCTACAGTATCGTGTCATCAGAGGAGGACGGAATGAAGTTGGCCACTGCTGCGGTGCCAAATGGGTACGGTAACGGGAAGAGCAAAGTTCACACCCGTCACCAAGCCCAAAGCAGGTTTGTTAAGAAGGACGGACACTGCAATGTGCAGTTCATCAACGTCAGTGAAAAAAGCCAACGATACCTGGCCGACATCTTCACCACGTGTGTGGACATCCGCTGGCGATGGATGTTCGTTATCTTCTGCTTGGCCTTCCTGCTATCGTGGTTGTTTTTTGGATGTATCTTCTGGCTTGTTGCAATTTTCCATGGCGACCTGGAGAATGGTGGTCACAAGTGTGTCTCCAATGTCAATAGCTTCACAGCTGCATTTCTCTTCTCCATCGAGACCCAGACAACAATCGGCTATGGTTATCGCTATGTCACAGATGAGTGTCCCATTGCTGTGTTCATGGTGGTATTTCAGAGCATAGTCGGCTGCATCATTGATGCCTTTATCATCGGCGCAGTGATGGCCAAGATGGCGAAACCCAAGAAACGGAATGAGACACTGGTGTTCAGTCACAACGCCACAGTGGCCATGAGGGACAGTAAGTTGTGTCTGATGTGGAGGGTGGGGAACTTGAGAAAAAGTCACTTGGTTGAGGCTCATGTTCGAGCTCAGCTTCTCAGATCTCGCACCACTGCTGAAGGAGAGTTTATTCCTCTAGACCAGATGGACATTGATGTGGGCTTTGACAGTGGCATTGACCGCATCTTCCTAGTGTCACCCATCACCATCGTCCACGAAATCGACGAGGACAGCCCTTTCTATGACATGAGCAAACAAGAAATGGAAAACTCTGACTTTGAGATTGTAGTCATCCTCGAAGGCATGGTGGAGGCTACAGCCATGACCACCCAGTGCCGAAGCTCCTATGTGGCAAACGAGATCCTGTGGGGGCATCGCTTCGAGCCAGTCCTCTTTGAAGAGAAAAACTATTACAAAGTAGACTATTCTCGCTTTCACAAGACCTACGAAGTACCAAGCACCCCTCTGTGCAGCGCAAGGGACCTTGCTGAAAAAAAGTACATCCTTTCCAACACAAATTCTTTTTGCTATGAAAACGAGATGGCTCTTTCAAACAAAGAGGAGAAAGAGGAAGGGAACGGGGATAGCCTGGTCCCTGGTGGAACAAACACAGACACCAACTCAGACTGTGAACTAAACCAGGCCACTCTTCCCTCAGAAACTCGGCCCCTACGGCGGGAATCTGAAATATGACTGTGCAAAAAATGTCTGGAAGGTTTCGCAGACACCTCTTCATACAGGCACATTGAGCCGGACTGAGCCCCTCGATGAGGCAGACTCAAGCTAACGGTACAGAAAAGGAACTGTACTCAGAGTGTTCTTACCAATATGCATGGTTAAATCAAACAGAGCACAGAGGCACTGCACAGAGATTGAAGAATGCAGATCGAGGAGGGAAAGGAGGTTTCTCGTTTGGCAACAATACCTTTTTAGGCTGTTGCTTAAGAAAGACATGAAGTCAAGAGGGTTTAACCAGTTGGCAAAACTTGAACATGAGCAGGCATGTGTCCGTGTGCAGTTGTCCAGCGATAAAGGAATGACTATAGCTCAGTCCAATATTTGCTGCTACCAAAGATGTTACCACAACATAAATGTTCAGAGACCCACACTTTTATGTAAATTGACATGTCAATACATTTGTAGAAGCAACGTTTATACAAACAAACCAGAAAACACAGCCATGAGTGTTAGTCAGTGAATGAACAAAAGCATTGTTCACTCTTCATATGTTTCCTTTTCTGTCAACTGACCTTAAAGTGGACCGAGGGTATTTCTAGACCAGTCTTGCGTGAGTTTAAAGTGAGTTGATATACCCTCGCAGTACTCTTCTGGACATCTGAAGTGAGAATTGCACGGGAACATGCCTGTTTATTGCAGAATATATCAATATCAATGGGACAGGGTCTTTAGATCAGTATCAGTCATCCTGTCCAGAGGACAGCGAGTGAACATGTTAATGAATGTCTTTCTAAGTGCTGCTATGTTGCTTGCTATATAGGGAACTCAAACCAAAGAGTATTCAAAACAATCTTTCGTAAAGAATGCGTTTGATTCTTTCATCAGAGATGGACACTAGCCTACGTTATGATGAGGAGAGAAATATATATTTGTAAATTGAGATAAAACAAGTTTTGTCTCCTAATGCACATATACAGTTTATATTTATTGATTAGTTTCATATTCAAAGCCAAAGTAAGAATATGAATAGCTAATGGCTGTCGGAAATCAGAGAGCTACGGGTTAGCCTTGTTTTCCAACAGCTAAATCCAACCGTTTCATCCCAGAACTTCAGTGTTATCTAGTGCTACAAAAGTGTTTGGGTTGCTACTTGCTAGTAAACTTTTAAAATTGAGTTTTGCGTGAGGCTAATTTACAACAGTGTGAGTAATGTCCAAAAGGGTTTTTTTGGGTTTTTTTTTTTTTTGATTGGAAACATAATCCACTCCGACCGTACACCTCTCTAATAATTAATCATTTCTCAATCAACTCTAACCTCTTGCCTCTCCTGACAAACTGCAATACAACCCTAATGAATTGCTTGGCAGGTTTAGCAAGGCCTGGTTATGCAGGACTGGGTAATTAGACTGAGATCATGGTACTGTGATCCAATGACAATCAGAACACGGAATCTGAGCTCAGAAACGCACTTGCACACTCGATGTGCTCCTGAGAGATCACTTGATGTTTGATTGTGTCATCAAACTTGTCTTCTCTCACACTTTATTAGATTTTTATTTAAATATCTGACCCTCACAGCCACTAGAGCACATCTCCAGAAAGCTCTATAAAAGGAGATAATAAAGTTAGGGAATATTTATTTTGGGAAAACTGCACGTTATTAGACAAATTATTCAGAATATAAACAGCTATAAACGCTGTTAGAACCCTTTTTAATTTCAAGCATGTTCTTAGAGACAGTAAAGCCCGTTTTGCACTGGGTTTCTCAAAGAAAAAAATCTCTGTTGTGTTTATAGCATTAGGAGATTTTCTTTCAATTTGTGTAAATATCCCCGTATGCAGATTTTGTATCAGTCTTCCCTATTGTACTGAAAGAAAACAATGGAATGTACAGATTTTTATATGAGGATTAATATTATTGTTATTATATTATTATTATTATAATTATTATTGTTGTAATTATTATTGTACATGTTATTTTATTTGGTTTTTAAATAAAACAAGATTGAATGATCAAGTCAGTGTCAGTGTCGCTTATATAGTTTGATAAATATTTCCATTAAAAAACATTGTGAATGTCGATTTCTGTGCCACCTACTGGCAGTTCAAACCTGGTTCCAACTTGGTTTCATAAAAAAAAAAAAAGAGTACAGGTTCAGTAAAAAATGTATATGCACATCACTAATATAAACAGATTATTCATATATATGAATATACTTATTAATACATGTCTTTCCTTTAATTGAAAAAAATTAAACCTGATAGACATGCAATGCAACAGCAGCGTGAAGGATTTGAGCACCATTCAAGAAGTAAACAGAAACAACAAGCTTTCCTCGCTTTCTATGAGCAGCTGACTCAGACATGATCGCTTAAGGACCATATGCAAAGTGCCAGACCAAAAATACATTTTGAGCTGAAAATGTTTAATAACTTCACTCTAAAAGGTTACATTATGACCAAAACCTGCTCACATGCACTTAGTACTTACTGACTCATTTTTGGAAAATATGGAACTGTCGGTTATTTTTAGGAAAGCACATTTTTTTTATATCCACCAAATTCACACAGGACTTTATAAAAGCTTAACCTACTACAAAGTGGCAAGTGAGAGAGCAGTGCAAATGGCACTGGTTGATGCCTGAGACTTTTTACCAGTATAGGGAAATAGAAAAGAAAGATTAAGATAAATCAGAGTGGGGGGTATGAAGGAGGTGAGGAGGACAACCCTTTTCATCTCTTTTTTTTTCCAATTTTGTTTTATAAACCCTTTATTGTGAGTAAAATACAGAAACTTGGATGTTTGTGACCTGGTAATCTTCTCCCAATTTGTCACTGCTGGAAGAGAACCCTCTTTGTGTTCCAGGAGCTCCTTGTGGACAAATTAAGCACTGGGTATACCTTGGACACGTTGCTATGTCCATAACAATGTGAAGTCAAACTGTATGCAAAAGTCTTTAGAAATTTTCACAATACTTGAAAATAAACACAGATGTGTCCTTAATTTCAATCAATGTGTCAATGGCCTTTTGATTGGTTTGATCTCCTGAATCTCATAGGTCAGACTTATCTCATCAGGCTATGGGAGCAAGTTATTTCCATGAAATATGAATCAGAGGCTAAAAGTCAGACAGTCACAGAATCATACTCAATCCATTTAACTCAAAGCCTCTTTTCCACATCCTGGCACACCTGAGGCAAGCATACAAGCTGTAACACTAAGTATTACAGTTTGCCTTGAAACTAAAGGTGATATAATAATCCCTGCTGAGCAGTTATCTGTCAAGTGCTCGGTCTGACATCTGGAGCTTTTACTGCTCTAAAAATGATAACCTGAAACTGTCATTTCTTTTTCATAAGCACCACTAACTGCCTTTCACACCTTTCACAACGAAGTGCCATAACCCACCATCATTATGTCAAGATGAGAAATACCAGTTTGTTAGAGAAAGGAAATGAGTTCTGTAGAAATACCAAAAAGGAACGACTGTCGTGCTCTGCATATGCAATTGAAGATTTGTGTTTAAGATAAATGATGGAGAAACTGGACCCAGATTGGTGCCATGGAAAATATTTCTATACACAGGAGACTCTGAATGACACTAATGTCAACTGAGGCAGCCTGGATTTCTGGAGCAATGGAAAAGGAAAGTTTTAAGAGTGTGAGTGAGCGCATGCGTGTGTGTATGCGGGGGTATGTTTTTGTGAGGGTGGGGGATATGAATATCTAATCTCATCTGGTCTCTTCATTAATGGTCATTAGCTGATCCCCAACTGATATACACAGGAAGAACCATGAGAAAGAAGGCCAATGTTCTCCATTAGTCAATCAATCCTAGTTAGAGTCATGTGGGCCTGCATCACACAACGGCAAAGTGTAAGTGTACAGTCCTGAGCAAGTCACCAGTACATGGCATATTTACACTCAGTCATGTGACTATTTTTAAGTGATCAGTTCACCTGTTTTAAGAATGGTGGAGGAAACTGAAGTAGCTGGAGAACAGTACTTCCCCTGCAAACCAAACTGAAATTAAACCATCCAAGATTTATTGTGGTCAGTTCTCTCTCCTGCCTCACTTCTTGTCTCAGTAAATTGTTCTTTCTTTTGGAAATAATCAATAAAAAAGACATTGGCTCTAACAAATAAATATTAAAAATAGTAATGACGTCGACACTGCTTAAGAATAACACAAAGCCTGCTTAGAAGATGTATTCACATTTTAATAAAAACTTACAAGATTGATTTCATGGTGTATTCACATAAATTGGTTAAGACTTCTCAGTTTCATGGATTTTCATGACTTGTTTCATGCCAGAAGTAATTAAAGAAAGGAAATTATACATCATCACTTGAAGAAATGGAGGTGGGTCAATCCAGATATTGAATGTGTCCCTAAATCTAGTTTAGATAAATGCCACACTGAGTTTTAGTAGCAGCCACATCTCTACATCAACTGTGTAGGGACTGCATGAATCAAGTCTTCTTGGCCAAATGGCTGCTAAAAAATACTTCTAAAAGGCCAAGAAACAGAAAGAACTCATATAATGCTACTTTTCTACTGGATTTTAGTAATGGCATGACTCTGCTTGGAATGACTTAGCTCTATTTTCAGTATCAGCTTCAAGCTGGGTTGTTTTAGACCTGTCGTTCAAGACACAACAATAGATTACAACTTTCTAATGAGCAGACAATGTGCAGTTTCTCTCAATGTACAGTGTCTTCTTCAATCGGAAAAAGAGAATAGTGCACCTCCTTGTTTATCCATGGTTCAGTCATTTTATTTTAAAAAGTGATACAAATGGTAGAATTGTAGAACACTGTAATGATGCATGCAGTGATGATACTCTCTGTCCAAACAGTGAGCTCAATAACAACTGGCCAGTCAGTGATAACAGGATTTTGTGTCACACTTTTCTTTCCAATCACAGAAAATTTGCACCTTGAGGCAAGTTTTAGAGCCTCATCAAAATGGGGAAAAAAGTAGAAATAAAGGGTACAGAACACTGCAAAAAACTGAAATCTAAGCAAAGCGGTAAGATCTTACATTTATATTAAAAACCGAAGAACCTTCGAGGCTCACCTGTAACCTTTCTTGGAGGAGTTTGCATGTTCTCGTGTGCTTTCCCTGAGGAGTGAATGTGTGTGTTGCCCTTGACCAGGGGTAATAACCCTGCCTCTCGCCCCATGTGCACTGATGATGGCACCAGCAGACCCGTGTGACCCTGAAAGGGGAAAAGCGGGAATGAAAAAAAAAAGCCTTATTCTGGTCATTTATTTGATTATTGATGTCAAACAATCTTAAAACAAGACATTTTGACTCAACAAGTTCTTAAATAAAGACCTTATTTATTTAATAGTAAAATTGTTTATTAAACGTGGTCACAACCTAACTTGTTTAACAAAAATGAAATTCAATTATTGTCACTAAATGATACACAGTAAACGAAAGCTTTAAGTGGATCATTTGAATCAATGCATATAAAGAAGGCACCCAGTCACAATGTTCCATTTTCATGCATGCTGTATCATGTGGAGAAAACATAGCATGCTCTTCATTTAGAAACAAGATAAATCTAAATTTAAACCAGATTAGAAATGATAAACTATCTGAAGAGATTGAACCAAAGCTGCGAAAACTGAGAGTTCAGTGTGTCCATCACACTGTGGTGGGAAAATAAGGAGTAGGGTGTCACCACTATCCGGTCACACCATTTAATATTCCATTTATTTGTTGAATTATTAATTGAATGCAGTGACCAGGAAAGGCTCTTTGAGTCTGTACTTCCTGTCTAAAGGCTCACATTGTTGGGTGAGATGCATGAGTAACCTTCTAAGTGCTACAGTAGCTAGATTTTTTTCTTCTGCTTCTACACCCCACCCATGGTGTTCACCTCTCATGTGAGACAAACATGCTGCGACACAGTTTTAAGAACCAAGAGCTTCGGGACTAAAAGATTGTGATAATTGCTGTCGGTTCAAACAAGCTTGTTCAGGTTTATTGACAGAACCAAATGTTTATTTAGTTTCTAAATGAACCCACACACCCCAGTTTGCACTATTGCCCTCTGGCTATTCACACCAGGACAGCACAGCACTTCCCCCAAGCTATCCAACACCTGAAGCTCCACAGCATCCCATCCTGCTATCTGGACAATGGGACCCTTGCACTGGCACACTTTCTGAACAATTATTGATGCAGACTGTCAATTTACCTTTGTATTTCCATCACTGCACTTTACTGTTATTAAACACTGGATTTAGTTTAATTTCTCGCCATTTTCACATAAATGTAAATGCATTCCAGCAACCACATGCTTACATGTGTGCTCAGACCCTTAATCTGTTTTCTGTTGTCTTGATATTTTGTTGTTTGTTATTGCCAAGGAGTACTCTCCTGTACCATAAAAAAAATCATGTGTTTTCGCACATACTTTGCAATAAAGCTCATTTAAATTCCGATTTATTTTACCATCTAAGGTCCCAAAGTATGGCAGGATTTGTAAACTATTTCTCAATCGAAAAAATCTTCCCCACCCACCTATGCCCACATCCAGCTAGATATTTGAATTGAACCGTCAGAGACTACACTATCAAAATGGTCGCCAACATCCATATTTCTGATGTTAGCTAATTAGTTTTAATTTTTTGCTGTGAATTTTTAAAAAGACTAGCAAATTGAATCAATATGTTTGAATCATTTTATCATTTTGGTACTTACTGTTGAAACTATTGCAATAGTTTTTTTAGCTTGTCCTGTCCTGCTTAAAAGCCACCACATGGGAATTAGTTGCTTTGTTTTAGCTGGACAGTTTTGTTAGCTTCAGGGGAGTGAGCACCTGGTGTAGTGTTTTTCTCATGGACCAGTTTGTATTAAATACATCAGGACAGGAGAGTTTTAAAAGAAAAGTGGGAGAGTGAATGAGAGATGTAGGTGAGGGGGAGAGATTCAACAGTGGGAAGAATGCCTACCTGAACATGCCATATCACAAAATAAAATGTTTAAGATAATAGAGAGAAAGTGAACACATTTCCTGTAAATACAAATATATAACAGCAAATTGGAAAGTGGTGCTGTGATATACAAGTTTAATGTCTTGTATGACTTCCATGAGCTTGAAGGACTGCATCCGAGCGGTTTGGGAAGGATTATTAAAATGTATTAATGTCATCAAAAATAGGAAAGAAAGCAGTCTTGAATGCCTCCCAGAGTTCATCAGTATTCTTTCTTTTGTTTTCCATGCTTTCTCTTTCATCTTACCCCAGACATTCTCAATGATGTTCATGTCTGGTGACTAGGCTGGTCAATACTGGAGCATTTTGTTCTTCTTCACCTTGAGGAACTTTGGTGTAGGGATGGAAGCATGTGTTGGAACACCATCCTGCTGCAGATTTTGGCCTCTTTTTTTTGGTTGGGTATATAAGAGCTAGCTAAGATTTCTTGGTATTTTAGAACATTGATGTTGCCTTCCACCCCGCAGATCTCTCACACAACCCTATATTGGATGTAAATCCAGAAAATAATTTCAGATCCATGTGGGCTGCAATATGTCGCCTGCCATATTTGTGTAGACTGTGGTGTAATTCAACAGAAGATTCTTCTGAAAAATCCACAATCTTCCAACATCTATCCTTTTGCCACACGGTTTTCCATTGTCTTTGTTCGGTGCTGGCTTCTGAGTACTGATTCGACCATGGAGGTCATTTCTAGACAGAATCCGGCAAACTGTTCTGGTTGACTTGAAATGGGCTGGCCTTGGACTTCGAGCCACCAAACGGTCCTCTTGAGGAGTTGTCTCTCGGGGCCTGCCTGACCTTGGCTCTACACTTTTATTTTGGCCTCTGGACTTAATGCAGTGGTGCTGCTCTTGATAATCAACACTTTAGTCTCAGAGCGAATCTTAGGGATGTTTGCAGAGGTAGTTGTAGTTGACGAGAAGATCTAGTGCATTCTTTTGTATACATACCTGATACCTAACTGTTCTGTTGTTTATTTGTCACTTTGGGTAAAAAAGTGTCTGGCAAAATGTATATAATTGGTATACATAGATGTATATAATTGGAAACCCCAGGGCACAGTTTGATTTGTAATAATTGAGTAATATCATCCTCACACAGCCTGCACATAACAACCATAAGATGAATGTTACAGCGAATCAGATGCTGCCCCACAGAAACAATTTTAAAAGGACTGAAAGGAATGTTAAACAAGGGTAGTTAATTGTATAGAATTTATTTTATTGTTTTTTTTTTGTTTCTAAATCTATCACATTCATTTAAAACCTGACATTTGCAAAACATCAAAGATTCTGATTATAATTATGATGATTGACAAGGTTGTGAATTACCTTTAAATAAATAAAAGTATAAGGCTTCTGCCAAATGCAATGCTAATGAAATACAAAATGTTGAATGTTCATCTTCATTCACTTTGAGAAATTAAAACTTATTTTAATTCATCTATTAAAGGTACTGCAGGATCATTTTATTTATATAGTTGTATATATCATTGTTTTTATTTGGTTTAAATACATATATTCATGGATTAAACTCTTGAACCTTGCACTGCTCTTAATATTGCTCACAAAACAATCTTTCACTGTTTTATTCAGTTAATTTGGGGTGCACTATTCTAATGATTTCGCAATAAACAAATGATTTCTTTTCTAGCCAGCTGTGGTCTGAGCGAGGATAAACAATGCTGTACACAGACAAAATCAACAAACAATCTATGTTCAAACCTGCGGCGGGAAAATAAACTTCTAACAAAGAAACGTCTGGGAAACTGCTTTCTAAAACACTAGGGTCTGTGATCCTCTCACTGTTGAGTCTGTTCATTCAGCACATGATTCCGGTTCACACACACACTCCTGCTCTGCATCCTGCAAGACTGAAGTGAAATGAAAGTACTGTTTCAGTTATATGAAGTATGCAAGACTTGATTGAACACGAAAACGGGGATACAATCAGCTAAACATTTTGAGCTGCGACCTGCATCTGCCTTGACATGAAATCTATTATTTTTGCAGTAGGACACCCAGCAGCATAGCTTGAGAGGATTTGTGCTGTCAGGACATATTGCATAATCAAAAACTATGAAGTAAAAAAACATAAAACCCTGAAATACCAGTTCCTATAGGTGTGATCTATGCTTATTTTAGCAATTGAGGAATGCTTTGCAAATGACCATTTATTAAATTAAATTTATTAATAAACTAAAAAATTGAGCTTAGCTGCTCTGAGAGGAAGGGAGAGCTCTATTTGCAAACTACTTACTTTTAGTTCAGGTTTGAAAGTCCTTTGATACTGACTAAAAAAGAAGTTTGTTCAGCGTTGGCTATTGGAGATAGTCTGTCTATACTATCTGAAAAGGCCTAAGGAGTTGCAAGGTAGCCTAGGCAAAACAGGAAAAAAAAACTTGGTAACTGTCACAGATAAACTATAAGCTGTGTCCATTTCACATCTTGAAATTTATTTTAGCATGAGAAATAGGAGGTGTGGCGTGAGAGATCACTCAAATGCATGAGTCTTACGTTCAATGTGTGAGAGTTGGCAGGTCTGCAGTTTCACTTGTGAGTATGGATGCGAAAACACCGTTGCGGCTAAATGTAGGAAATTGTGGGAAATGTAGTTTTTTTTTTTTTTATTGTTTTTTTTTTAGACACTCAAAACTTTTAAGCTCTCGCGGGCCACATTAGATTATATGCCGGCCCACATTGCTTCAATTTCTTGCCGCAATCGACCAGTAGCACCTCCGCGATCAACCGGTCGATTGCGATCGACGTAATGAGCACCCCTGCTCTATAACAATCCAACTGTTTTTTTTAGAAACCCGATTACTAGATCTGTTACTCAGTATCAGAAAAAGCAAGAGACATGAGGGTTGGTTTAAATCACTCATATTGACAAGGGGAGCTTTGTCACTGGTGGCTCTACAGCAACCAAAATGTTCACTGTAGCAACCCTACTACCAGATTTATATTTCAGTTTCAGAAAACGCGTGTCATGAGGGTTGGTTTAGATCACTCATAGTGAGAGCTTTTTATGTCACTGGTGGCTCTATAGCAACCAAATTAGCAGATCTATACCTTAGAAATGTATCTTTTAAATGGGAAATTATTTTCAAAACAATGCTATTTCAAAACAATTAATATAAATCCAAATAAAAAGTAGACATAGAACCATTCCTTAAATCTGTCAAGCCATGCAATTTGCAATAGCAACTTCATAGTTAACTTTATAATCAGAACGAAGTGTCATAGAGACATGGTTACATGAAGTGATAAAGTGATTGCAAGGTGACGTCAGTAACCCTTCCCAAAGTTTGTTTGCACACACCTACTTTACAACAAAAATGTAAAAAATTTTGTAAATGAAATATTATGAATATCTTGTAAATGAAACATCGACTCATGTGATTACTTATAAATATAAAAACCATCGGAACATATTTTTAAATGTAATATATTTGAAACATTCTCTTATTTCAGAGCGAATGAAACCTTCAGTAACTAGGCAGCATGGGTCATTTTTAGCATCTTTCACAGAAGACTTTAATGCTGGTCTGTTTCAGTCTGTTCTCAGGGGCATTAGTGATACATCAATAAACTCATTAACCCTCTGTGCCACAGTGTCATCTATTAATGAAAATATATTTGTGCAACTGTTGAAGGGTTGATGGGTGGAGGGTGTGTTACTGGTCCTAAATCACTAAATCACCATGAAGAACTTCAGCAGTGTTTATGTACAATTTGCCCAAGAAGTTCCTAGACAACAGTTGTGGAGATAAATTATTCAACATTTGGTAAACCTGTTTATAGTGTGGAGTCTTCTAAAACTAGGCTAAACTGTAAAATATTCATGGGATGCCCCAATTACGCAAGATTTAATTTTGCACTTATATAATTTAGAAAAATATGTTATCCTCAGTTTCACACATCTGCAGAGGGGTGCAGGTTAATACGTTGTAATGTAGCATAGCTGCTGCATTAAATTACTCACATCAACTCATCTAAATGTCCATTAGTGTTCTTACATAAAGAAATGATAGGCAAAAACAAAACATCCAGAATGAACCATCAAATATTTAACTCCTGCTCAAGTATCATATATTAATATACATCGATCATAAAACCAGATCACTTCTAGGCAGTTTTTAGTTATGAAAATAAGTGGCAGGATCATAAAAGTCACAAGAACAGTTTTAAGAACCCTAAATATTGTCTGATGAATATAACATTGCCAATCATCATGCTTTTTTCGTTTCATTTTTCATACAATTGCAAGTTTTTATACAAATACATGTACAATGGTACCCCGAGATACGAAATTAATCCGTTCCAGGGTGGCGTTCGTATCTCGAACATTTCGTATCCCGACGCAAGATTTACATGTAAGAAACAACAATATAAGATAACAGAAAATGAAAAACCAGAGAAAAATCAATCCTTCAATCCTTAAATCTACACATTGTTAATGTAATAAACGATAATTAAACACAAGCAAAATAAGTAATATGTACACTATTGTGACACCTTCTTACCTTGAGTGAAGCAATGTGTCGGAGGAAGTGGAATGGAACGGGTGGCAGAAAACAGTACAGCACTACGTATGAAGATTAACTTTCTCAAGATATTTCACAAATTAGGAACACCAAAGTGAGAATGGAGCGCCAAGACCCGGAAGCGCCATCAAACAAACAAGCAGATAATAAAGTATCTTGATTTTATTTTTGTATCTCAAAGCAAAAAAATTCTCGCGAAACCTTTCGTATCTCAAACATTTTGTAACTCGAAGCACCACTCACCACTCTCGGGGTACCACTGTATATTCAAATTTTAATTGAGTTCTGACTACAAAAGTTACATTATGTGACTTTTAGACTTTTTCACATTATGTGATATAGAAAGGCGATAATATACACAGATTTTGCAGGTAGGCAAACATACATGCAGAAGCCAGTGGATAAAAATACAATGATAGGGAAGGTGGGAGACAGACTGTCATGATGAAAAAGATCCATTGCTGGAATCATAGGGTCATTCAGTATATTCTGGAGTCAGCTCACCTCATTCTTTGAACACGTCCTGTTGCTGAATCTAGACCTTCCTCTTATCTGGGGCCATGCCGCTGGGGGAGCAGTCTTAGCAGGGACAGCCCTCTCCCTAGGCACATCCTCCAGTTCATTTGTGTGGGGGAAGCATCCGAAACAGATGCCCGATCCACCTGGCTTCTCTCGATGTGGAGCGGCGGCTCTACTCTGAGTTCCTCTCAGGTGACTGAGCTCCTCACCCTATCTCTAAGGAGGCGCCCAGCCAACCTGCGGAGAAAACTCGTTTCAGCCGCATGTATTCGGGATCTCACCCAGAGCTCATGGGTAAGTGTAGGAACGTAGATTGACCAGTAAATCGAGAGCTTTGCCTTGCAGCTCAGCTCCACGACGGATCGGTACATCAACTGCATTACTGCAAGGGCTGCATCAATCCATCTATCAATCTCTCGCTCCATAGTCCCCTTACTCGTGAATAAGACCCCAAGATACTTGAACACCTCCCCTTGGGGCAAGATCACTTTACAACTTGTAGGGAGCATTCTACCTTTTTCCGACTAAGAACCCTTGGCCTCGGATTTGGAGGTGCTGATTCTCAACCCTGCCACTTTGCACTCCACACTTGCTCATAATGTCATTTTCACTTTACAACCCCACTAATTTGTGTCTTTTTGGACATTGCTTTTTGCACTGTCCTTTTAGAACAGGAAGGGTGCCATTAGGAAACTTTTCCTATAAGTTGGGAGCATGTAGTTGTCCAAAATAGGACTCTAACAGAGAAAAGAAAATTAAATTATACCTTTGTCTCTAAATTCACACTGATCAGATCATCCTGGCCCCTAATCTTTGAAGAAAAGTAATATAGCTCACACAGTAAAAGCTTTGGGGACCACTCCTGGAAATAATGTCTCTGCTCACTTTGACAAACTTTGAGATGAGGGGAAATATAAGATAATACTGTTTTTGAAAGATTTTTTTCCAAATAGCAGTTCTCTATATGAGAGCTGGTGTTTTAGCTCAGAATTTTCCATCAAAAACTTGCCATGTCTGAAATGTATTTAATCTGTTGTCTTTTTGTGGCTCACACAACATTCTTTCAGTAGTTCAATGGAATATGAGAAGCTCTCGACGCCTGTGGACCGGTGGGTCTGGAATGAAGGCTTGTTAAGTCCTCAAAGCCATTCGTATGTCTATTCATACATTTTCTGATCTGTAGCTAGAGTCATTTCCTCTTGGAGACATCTCTCTCAACCTTTGTCACTGGGGTAATGTTGGTAAAAGTGAGGAAGCTGAATTTTTCCATCCATCTGTCCGGCTCAAAGACTACTGTCTGAAATAGATCTTTGTGTTGTAGGGGTCAGTGCTGGGCAGCTGCGAGTTTATAGCTCGAGTGATAATCCCATCGACTGGAAAAGATTGTGGAGATTTGATATGTTAAACCCAAATGCATATGTGTATGTATATTTGTCAGTATTCGTTGACCCTTTTTCTTTCTTTTTGACAGAACATCTTTGCTTTTAATTGATCATAATTTGTTACATTTCATCAAGGTTCTGATCACTGGACAGGGCTGAATGCTGCACAAGCAGGTCATTTAATGCAACATTGAAACTCTTTGTCAAGATCACTGCTGACTGTAAACAAGTTTACCATTTGATTAAATTTAGCTTTGACCGAATCAGTGAATATTTCCTCACACTTTTCTAAGAAAAATATGTGTGGTATATAGAGGAGCTTTAATATTTTTCCTGACATTGATTTCAGAAAAATCAGTTGTAGGCATTTAAATAAGCTTCTATTCAGTGTAACAATTAAAGACAGGATGGGGTTTAAAAAAACTCTTTAGAAAGCAGGGTCAGCAGGGAAAATAAAACAGTAGCCAATCAACAAAAATGGGTCAGTGTTTTCAGAGTGTGGCTTATGAACTGATTTTCAATGACACAAACCAATGAGTCTGATGGTATTTTAAGTCTCTGTAACATATACACTTAGATATAACATATATAGCTGACCACTATGATGGTTATAGCGAATAAATGTAACATTTATTCAATGCTATTGAAACCCAATATTCTCAAAAAAGTGAGAATTTGTCATCAAATTGTGAATCAAGAAAATATTTACAGTGTTTGCAAAATAGAAATAAGAAATTACCTCTGCAGTTGGGTTTTAGCTAACATATGTACAAACTAATCCAACTATACCCTATGTAACCTGCAGTGATGTGGAGTCAGGGGAGGTTGTGTCTCACCTGGCTATACAGGAAGAACAAAAGTAAAAATAAATTAAATTATTATATTTATTCAGTAATGTGTACTTTATAATTATTTTTTTTATTTACATTCACCATTTTGAATGTTTTTGTTTTCAAAGTCACTGGATTTCACAATTACCCTTCAGATACTAAGAAGAGACGTGCGGACAGGCCCCAGATTGGCTGTCCTCTTTTGGGTTGACAAATCACCTTACAGTGTGTGGAATACAATTTTTTTGCTGCCTCTCTGTATGTTGGTATTCAAATGGTCAACCACCTGAGCTGAATTTGGATAATTTAGTAACTAATGTATAAGTGTGTTAATCAACAACTGTATGTGTGTTACTGTACATGTTTCTTGTACGAGTAAGAAAAACTGTCAGGGGAAGCACACATCTCTCCTCCCTCAAGATAGAGGGCACTGTTCATACCAGAGATTACGGCACAGATGCTTAAGAATAATATAATTCTGGATGTCAGGATCTCTTCTGGGATTCCCTCCCTAGTGAATAGGGCAAATAGCTCATTTGCGATGTTCTTCGAGGTTGATTAACTGAGGGGTACCGCCTCTGTTCCGCTGGCCAGACACGCCTCCCGTGGTCTCCTTCCCCTGCTGTTGAATGTCCCCTGCATCGTTTCATCCCCCGGAGTGACCAACATTGACCTGCTGACTGGTGCTGAGGGCCCTTCCAGTGAATGCCACTCTCGGACAATCCTCCGGTTTCTTGGGACCACTGTCTCATGCAGCTCACTGTCAATTATTGCCTCTGCCAGTTCTACGGCTTCCACTACTTGCACCAGCATCGTCTGGTTTTTCATCCCCATAGCTCTCCTAAAGGGCTTCTGGAGCAATCGGAGTAGGTGGTCGATGACCACTTTTTCTGCCTGCTGTATTATTCCCCTACAGGAGCCAGAGGTGTGCCATTCGGGACAGGGCTGCTGTTTGAGCTCTCACTGATCAGTGTATCTCCATTGATGAAATAGCCTAGCTGCAGCCACTGGCGACAGACACATTCTGGTTTGGATTTGCATTTTTAAAGCCTTGTAATCCTTTATTTGGTATTTGGGAATCTCATTCTAGTAAAAAAATGACTACATTTAAAACCTTGCCAAAATATTTTTTTGCCAAATTTTACATTCTGACCACAGTATCAATTACAGTAATTAGTTGTGAAATGAATTAAAATATAGGTCGGTGACCTAAGCCTTGTTCTTTTCTTGTTCTCATCCATGTGCACAGCTCTATTTAACACCAGGCAATCAGGAAGAGCTATCATCATTAGATCCTGCCACTAATTTAATCCGGCCACCCTCCAGTCTAATTTTAGACCATGACATAGGCCCCTTCCTACTCCTCTGGTGAGATTACATTCAGCTAATTGGATTTTTCTCTCTTTTCCCTGTTGTGTTTCCTCCTATATGTCTAGAATAAAAACAATAATGCAAGTGCATCCATAATAACGTGCAAAGAGAGAAGTAAATAGGAAGCACATCTGCCTCATGACTAAGCAACTCATTTGAAATGTACCATGTGTCACTCTCTGTAAAAAAACACATGAATGCATTTGATTATAAGTGTGTTTGCAAGGATGCTGCATTTATCGACTTGTCTTCAAAAGCCTGGTGGTTATAGAGAAACTGTCAGACGAGCATCAAAAGAACATCACTTCTGTGCTTTCTCTACGTTTATGAATAGAGAGCAGACACGCTAATATGATGTACTTATTTGATTCTTGGAAGCAGGGGATTTGAAAACCACCTGTTGCTCTGGTAAATAGTGTTATGCAACATTTGATGTCTGTGTACCCTTCCAATTTTGCAGCAATGGGCCAATTCGATTTCTACACCTAACAGGCATATATGTGAGGTGCAGGGAATTCCCCAAAGAATACAGCAATGTGCTACAAGAAACAGGGACCAAATTTCACGTGGAAGATGGAGCCTTCCGATGGATCTTCTCACAGGCCGCGCTTTCAGTCTTTCACGAACAGAAATTATGCCAACACCCACCAAACTATACTTCTAACAGAAGAGCGAAACAGCTGTGAACAATTTGGAAGCCCCTGCTTCGGTCCAGACTGTCAGCCACAGTAATGTAAGACTGATGATTGGAAGACACTCATAATCCAGCCATTCAAAAGATTGTTATTTCAAGATTGCATTTTGATTTGATTGTATAGTTTCTATAGTTGTATTTTTTAAATATTAGTATTCATGAAATGGAAAGAAGGTCGAATGCCCTTTAAAGCAGCCCAGTAGTTAAGCCAGCAAATAATAATACTGTAAGCTTTTTTTTCATACTGTAATTTTTTTTAATCAACCATTTATTTATTTATCTGTTTATACTATATTATCTGTTTATACTACTATATCATACCATAGTTTATATAACTCACACTGCTGTTGTCGCCCAAATGAGGATGGGTTTCCCTTTTGAGTCCGGTTCCTCTTAAGGTTTCTTCCAAAAAGGGAGTTTTTCCTTGCCACAGTCGCCCCAGGCTTGCTCATCAGGGACATATACATCACTTATTAATTGATGTTTTCTCTTTGTTGAGTTTAAACTTGTTTGTTTACTGTAAAGCTTTGACACAATGTCTGTTGTGAAAAGCGCTATATAAATTAAATGAACTTTTAACTTGAACTTGAACTTATTCTTAGACCTATAGACTCAGATCTTAGATTTATTATTTTACCTTTATAAATAATTACATAAACTGCATTTAAAAATGCGGTCTTTATTGTGAGTTTCTTCTTTTTTGGTTTTTATGGTGCAGTTGTTGATTTCTGTACCATTGACTACCATTGGTGTCACAGAGTGGGACTAGAACGACATAGCGACGAGTCTTGAGCAATGATGGTAATAAAAAAGATGGACGACGTGAAACAACTCCATCACAAGCTTGATTCGAGAGCGGCCATGACAGACAGAGATAGGGTGCACATGTGCATACCCGACTTCCTGATGAGGGTGAAGTCATGGTTTCAACTCATTTTGTAGCAATAGCAAGAATTTGATAATGGCTGAATTTGATCTTTCTCACAACGTAATTAAAGATAAAAATTAACTTTGTTAATTTTTGTAACTTTTGTAACACTGAACACGTTTGTGCAAATAATGTAATTTATGACAATGTTATTTAAACTTATCACTCCATGGCCATATTAGACATACTTGGTTTTGACAGGTCTAAAACAAGCCCATTCAGAGCCGATACTGGAAATCAGTGGAAACACAAAGAGTTGTGCTATTACTTAACTTCAGTGGCATGTGCTTTCTGGTTAAATTCTACAACATTTCTGCTGATTTTATATAATGCTAATGCTGAATACTACCTGTGCTTTGTTTGGTATACATAGGTAAAAATGTCCAATTTCTTTGCCGCACATTTTCAGACTCACCCCATACCACTGTCTTCCAATGGGCAAGAGGAAGTGCTTAGGGGAAGGTGGAGATTAGGAATTTGGCCTCGGTGTCATGTGGTTTTAAAATAGGTTTAGAACTAAGATTCAGTTTTCTCTGATCATAAACATTACTGACGGTGATTTATGGACGGGCGTAAAATGACTGACAGATATTACAGCCGGAAACCTGTCTGGTTCCATCTTCTCTTCATCAGGGATGAATGTGTGAGATCCCCAGACTTAACTCTGTCTGTTTCACATAGCTTTTACGTAAGCAGGGCTTTTCCTGAGGTTAGAAATCAATGCCTTTGATTCTGTGTACTGCGTAATGTCACAGGCAGAGCCTGCATTCTATAACTGATGAAGATTTGATAACTGTACATTTAAACATGTAATGGTCACAATAATGTTCACCTTTTTCTATAAAATTTATATTATAGGGTTCTCAAATTTTGAACACATGTCTGCGTGAGATCCACCATCCCCTTCCAAAATTATAGATAAAAGGTTTGCAGAAAGAAGCTTTACTCACAGCAGCACTACACAACATTTACAAATTAAAAAAAAAAAACTATAGAAAGTATAAATTGAAACAGTCTACAATTGAAATCAAATACAATGTAATCTTGAAGTGAAATGAAACAAACCATGTTCTATGAAAGTAAACATCACAAAGATTTAATTTAATTTGAATTGAGCTCAAAGATGGGGAGGGGGTGACAGATTGCCTTGTTTCCCGTTTTTGGCTAGTTGGGACTAATGTCGCGGCGTCCTGCAATGGTAGTAGCTTCTTTGCCATAATATCCATGAGACATATTTAAGATGGAGACACTGGGGATTTTTTGGCCACCGTTTCAAAGTGCTTTGAAAAAATATTGTCAGGTTTTTATTTTGAAAAACAACACAATCGCAGAGTGGAAAATGACCTTAAATGGGATGCATAGGGATAAAACAAAAGTACAAGATCTCAGAATACAGAGAAGAGTAAACCAAACTATACAGCCAGGTATCTGGGAACACAAACAATATACGTAGACAAATGATCTAGTGAAGGCAAATGAAAGGGGTCATAAACTGTTCCCAGGCAGGCTACCCATTCTAATTTTAATAAATTCACATTATTTCTGGATGTACCCCAGGGTTCCAGATGTTAGCAGGAGTCTCATAAACACCTCTTAATGTTGGCTATATGGAACTGGTTTATCATCCTGGCTGGCACCTAGAGTTTCTACAGTTACTTCAGGAAGAACATCCTATGCTGGGAATTCTTGATGAGGTCGTCTCTACCTTTATGTCCTGGGTGATGGTGGTGCCCAAGAACTGTAAGGAGTTCAGTGTGGAGATGGGGCATCTGTCAGGGTGAGAGGGAGCTCCAGGTGGTTGCTGTCCGATCACACCAGTGGTCTTCTGTCCGTCAGGAAATCAGGGATCCAATGGCAGCTCCTGTGTTTGATGATTTGCTGTTTTTAATAATTTTTTTGTTTTCGGTTCATTAATTTAATATTTTACTCTGGCCAGAGAAGGTTCAGTAGGCATTTGATTATCTTAAGAGTCTCTTCACCACTGCAGCTATCCTTGTCACTGCAGATTTATCCAAACAATTTATTTGTGGAGGTTGATGCTTCCGCAACAGGGATAGGGGCAGCTCTCTCACAGTGCTCTCTCCCCAGATAAACTGTAGTGGACAAAGAACTGCTAGGCATTCGTCTGGCCCTCGAGAAGTGGCGTCATTGGCTCGAGGGGTGCAATATTCTGTATCTATTCCAGACAGACAATTAAAAATCTCAGTTATATTCACTCTACATGCATGCTCAATGAAGGCTTGTTGAACTTCTTTTTTAAAGCAGTTCAATTTTGTTGTGTCTTATCGTCCTAGGGCTAAGAACGTTAAACCTGATGGGCTTTGTCGATAGTTTGAGACCTCTTCCGAGTTTGCCTTACCCGAATTGGCTCTGTCTCCTGATGGAAGGTGGTAGGACTGGTGATGTAGGGTATTGAATGATAGGTTCTGGAGGCCCTCTGTGAGGAGAATCCTTCACACTGATGCCCCCAGAACACACTTTTTGTTACTGAGACGCTACCAGACAAGGAGATACGCTAATCTCTCACATCCAAGATGTTCGCTGACCCTGGGGCAGGTAGTACTGAGGCTGTTGTGCATCATTAGTTCTCATTTTTCAGGCTGCCGATGGATACCTTCCCTGTATTTTTGGACAGTAAACTTTTCGAGACATTGGGTCTATTCTGTGCTTCTAAGGGCCCTTAACAGAAACAGTAAGAGCAAGAGTAAAGTTCATAAAACTAGAGGCCAGAACTTCATGAATAGGAAACTAAACTTATCACAGCCTTTCACCTGGGAAGCTAAAATGGAGAAAGAAGAATGGTACAAGATATGAAAGGAGGTAGGAAATACTGTAGACAACGTGCTTTTTCTCACTGAATCAAAAGTGGTGCTCAGGCCCCTTGCAGCTGGCATCAGAGAGCTAACTTTGAGTCTGTGCATCTCGTCAAACAGCCAGGTCAGGAAGGGTCAGGAATTTCATGAACAATAGGAAGAGCTTATTCTGTCTGCGGGAGCTTGGCATGCATCTGATGGAACTGTAAAATGAGGATGTTGTTTAGTTGCATGTACAGCAAATTGTTCTTTTAAGGACGATGTGAATAAACAATGTATTACTCTGTGAAACTGTGACTTCACTGGGTTCTAAATTACAGAACAAAAAGTTAATTTTATTTATATTTTGATCTTTCAAAGCTTGTAGATATGCTCATCTTGAAGGTATTTTGAAATAACCAAAGACAAATATCAAATATGTTGTACAGATAACGTTGGTGTTTGGATCTGAAAGCAATGTGTGGAAGCCAGCTTAATCAGATGCGCTAGAGTTGTTCTTTTCTTTCCCATGGTTCACTGCTCCCAGACTAAAAGTTTCAAATGAAAACAGGTTGATCAGCAGTGATGAGGCACTGCTATTCACTCGCTCAAGTGATGCAACACAAGGCAAATTATAAAACAAATGTTGACTTCATAAGAATGCAGAGGAATCTTTTTTCCACAGTTTTATTCCAAAAAAATAAATAAAACTCTGTCATTCAAGATGTTAAAAGTGAAACTGAGACAGATATAGGGTTTTATCTCCCCTGTAGACTTCTTGTCTTTTTGATCAGTCAATCTGTCATGCCAGCGTTTGAGGAGCATTCTTCTTCTTTTGAGGCTGAGAGGACAAACAAGGGAACAATGAACAGGAGTTGACTCATACAGTTTATTAATAAAAACAAAATCAAAGGCTGAAACACGGCGAAACATGTGAACATTGAGAATGAGACCATGATACCCAGGGAAACCAGGCTAATCTAAGAGACAAAAAGTCTTAACAACTTCTGGATTTGCAAGGCAGTAAAAATGTCAGAATACATTTTAACAAAACAATGGACATTTCCAATAGTTGTCAAATAAATTATCAAGTCTACACCTTGTACAGCTCTTTGATCTTCATAAACCTGCAACTCCTTGAACAAGATTCAGAAAACTATAAAACTGTTCGGCGAGCCAGTTTTAATATATAGCAGTCATTTGAATGCAGATCATGTCATTACTAAGATTTCCTCTTAAATATGTATTTCTCCGGAAAACTGGAACTGGGAAGAAAGCACTAGATGGACAGAGAAATTCTGAGAATGCTGGATATGCATTTACACAACCGATTTCTCAGGTCTTTTTCTGATCCAAATTACTCGGTTTCTTAGTTAAGGACACTCTTTTTTTAACTAAAGTCAGAAAAATGCATTTGCAGTTATTTAATATAATTAAATGTGAGAGGTTTTTTTATCCACAGCTGGAAAATGGGCACGGTCATCTACAGTCAAATATTGGGTAAGAGCCTTCGTGTCTAAGCTAAAATATGCAAAATAGGTCATGTCTATTTGCCAAAAAATATTGTCAAGGTAAAGAAGAAGATAGAAGGTACTATGGATGGAGCTGAAGGTTCTTTTTTCAGTATTAAACATACATTCAGGACAAGGTAAAATCTTATAGTTATTGTTTTGGATAACGGCAACTATTTTTAAGTGAGTGCTGGACAACACTGATTTATTGATATTATTGGTTATTGTACCAATTGTATTGATTATTGTATGAAATGACAGGTGCCATTTTTATGATTATAGAGGAATTTTTAATTTAAAGTTAAAAAAGCTCTGTGCTATGAGGGTCAAGGTGAAGCAAAACTTCCTCACTACTTTGTTCATTTGTTTGGTTTGTCTATTCTTTTAATTGGACGTAGTTAGATTAGCTCGAACTTAACTCCTGAGGTAACTGTTTATTTTCTTATTTTAAATTTTCCACACGCTGTAAATATTTTTCACAATTTGATGATAAAATCTCTCTTTTTTTTAATCAATGGTTTCATTTTCTTTTACATTCGTGTGCATAACCACACATTTATCTTCCAAATATGTTAAGACCCCACCCCTCGGCTAGGGCGTAACTCTTCTTTTCTGATCGGGGGAGAGTTGCAGTAACATCACCACTGCATTTGGTGCAAGGCATGGCCAACTCAAACAACTAAATGAATTTGCAGAACTCTGGGACAAGAGAAAAACAGTTAACTCAGCTCAGAGGAGAGAGCCACCTGCTCCATCTCTACTTCTTTGTGTTGGGGGTGTCAGATTTTTCTGGTGATGAAAACTTTTTCAAGCCTTTATTTAAATCTATACTAATCCAGCATCAACCCACATCAACTTTATGTTTACATGCACCCAAATAATAAATGATCAGATTCACATTTAAATCAGTTGAAAAAAAACATTTAAATTCATAACAGATTTTTTGGGGAGATTTATATTTTCAGTGTTCTGATAACAACTTAGAAAGAGCATGTAAACAGATCTGCATTCAGATAAAAATTGGTGCTTGTAAACATGGCCTGTGTGTGATCAATTTAAACTATTTCTACCGACAGACCTTTCTCTCAAAATTTCAGAAAACTATGCCTCTGAAGTTAACAGTACCTAACCACTGACCACAATCTGACCTCATGTGAACTATAATAGCGAGATACACCACTGGCCAATGGGGTGGTACACCAAGCTGTTTGTCAGGGGCTGCCCAACTGAATATCCATGTCTGTTTATAACTCTAGGTGTGTCAGTCAATGTGACAATTTATCACTACTTTCACACATGTGTCGCCTGAGACTCATTTGTCATGCAAAGAATCCTGAGCTGCTCTGAACACACACTATCATTAGTCACACAATTTCTCATGACATTTCTTTCTCTCTGGCTTTTATATCAAACATGATGATCCAGAATGCATCTGATACTTTCAGTAGTGACAACACTGGCTTAGGCCCTAACAGGTGCTACTGGATACTCAAAGTGAGTTGGGATAATGTCAAGGTCTTTCAGGTTTCTAGATCTTCAAGTAAAGCTGTTCTGGAGTGATTTGAAGAATGTACTTGTCCTTCCAATATTTATCCGTCTAGAGCCGACATAAAGCTGCTGGCTTGATCTGGGTCACAAAAAACACGCAACTCAGGCTGCTGGACGAGTAAATGAATGTCTGTCCCTACACCTCTTTCGAGCAGTGGAAAATCTTTGCCAAAAAATATAATTAATGTGCATGGAACTATTGCTTGATTCCCTGAGACCAACTGGAAGCAAACGTGATTCTGGCTGCTGTGCAAAACAGGTGAACTGAATGTAAAGTGTGCTAGTAGCCCCTGCTGTTGAGGGTAAGAGGTCAACTATGAGAGTAAAAATAACAGTTACACTGATACCTTGGAGAGGACAAGAGAAAGGATCAACCTTTTATTTTAGGCTGTAGAAATTAACAGGTTTTCTCCAGAAATGCATGGAACTTTGTGCCATCGTTGAAAGTGATAGGTCAACAAAAATGTGACAGGTTAGCAGAACAGGTTGGCACACTTCTAAACATCACCAGAGAAGGAAAAACAATGTCTTGTTCTTAGAACAAGCAAAAAGCTTTTATTGTTAAAACATGCATCTTTTTAATACTTAATATAAGATTTAAGGTGGGTTTCTATTAGAGTGTATCTGTTTTTCAGAAACACCACTGACTTTCCTGAATGCTGTCAAAATTTAATATTTTTGCAAAGTTGCATTATTAAAAATGGTTGTTGCTGGTTAAACTGAAGGACACTGTGGAATTGAAATGAAAATTCTTTATATATTGTCGCAGGAGAGGGATCACACAAGGTTGTAAACAGAAATATCCCCAGAGGGTGGATTTATTGATAAAATACGTGATATTGTAGTGCTCAAGTGCGGTGCAGTCTTTGGAGTGTCTTGGAGTGGCTTGTGTCTTCTTCTTCTTCTCCTCTTGTGCGTGCCTGTGAGTTCGAGTTGTGCTCCCAGTGGTGCTCGTGAAGGTGGTTTCCTAGGAGGATCAGGCTTCTGAGCTGGGCCGTTCCTTGGGCTCACGAGCTGTCTGCTTGGGAGAGAGAGAGAGAGAGGCATTAGCTGCTGCACTCGCTGGAGATCAAGCTCACACTGGCTTCCTCTGCTCTCTCTCTTATGCTGCCGCGCTAATGAAGCGCGGCTGCTCCCGATCCTCCTGTGATGACGGGCACCAGGTGTTCCCATTTTATACCAGGACCGCGATGATTGGAATGGACTCCCGTCACACTCCCCCCCCCAAGCGTTGTCCTGGCGGGTCCTGAAATGCATCACAGAAAGACTGGGTATCAAGGGTGGGTTGGGAGTGACCCACGACAAACCTGCGTTGCCGGCCCAGATCCGGGATAGGCCATCGGCGTTGGCGTTGTCGGCCCCGGCCCGATGACGGACTTCAAAGTGGAAGTCCTGGAGCGCGAGGAACCAGTGGGTCACCCGAGCGTTGGTGTCTTTTGCTCTTGCCATCCATTGTAGTGGGGCGTGGTCCGTCAGGAGGGTGAACCGCCGGCCCAGGAGATAATATTTCAGCTCCAGGACTGCCCACTTGACGGCCAGGGCCTCCTTCTCGACGGCCGCATACCGGGTCTCGGCCGGGTTCAGCTTCCTGCTGATAAAGATCACAGGGTGTTCCTCACCTTCCTGCACTTGGGACAGGACGGCGTCCGACGCCTCCGAGTGGATGACCACATCATCCAGGTAGGCGGCGGCGTAGGTCTGGTGTGGGCGGAGCAAGATGTCCATCATACGCTGGAAGGTAGGCGGGGCTCCGTGAAGGCCGAATGGGAGACGACGGTATTGCCAGTAACCTTTAGTCAGGTCGAGGGTCGAGGTATACCGCCCCCTCCCTAGGCGATCCAGGAGCTCATCCACTCGGGGCATGGGGTAGCTGTCGAAACTTGTAATTGACATCGCCGACCTTAGCTGTGATGGTGTATGGCCCCTGCCACTTGGCCAGAAACTTGCAGGCTGAGGTGAGGACCAGGACCATCACTCGATCTCCCGGCTGGAACTCCTGGGGCTGGGCTGCCCGGGACATCCAGGAGCCCCCTTGGCTGACGGCCGAACAGTAGTTCGAATGGCGTGAACCCTGTGGAGGCTTGGGGCACTTCTCGGATGTCGAAGAGGACATAGGGGATCATCCGATCCCAGTCGCGCCTGTCTTCAGCAGCCACCTTTTTTAACATTGCCTTCAAGGTTTGGTTAAACCTCTCGACTAGGCCGTCAGTCTGGGGGTGGTAGACGAACGTGCAGAGCTGTTCGACCTTTAGCAGCCAGCAGAGGTCAGCCATCAGCCGGGACATGAAGGGGGTTCCCTGGTCAGTCAGGATCTGGCTGGGGATGCCCACCCGGCTAAACAGCAGGAACAGCTCGTGGGCGATGTTTTTCGCGGTGGCTTTGCGTAGGGGCACGGCTTCCGGGTACCGGGTGGCGTAGTCCACGATGACCAGGATGTTCTCTTGGCCTCGGGCAGACTTCGGCAACGGCCCCACTAAGTCCATCCCAATCCGCTCAAAGGGCACCCCTATGATGGGGAGTGGAATCAGTGGACTGGGGGGAGGCGTTCGCGGCGACGTCTTCTGGCACGTGGGGCATGCTCTGCGGAAGGCTTTTACCTCGCCGTCTATCCCCGGCCAATGGAAGCGGTCTCGGATCCGCTGGGCCCTGTTTCCTGCCCCCAGGTGCCCGGCCATTGGGTGGGAGTGTGCGAGCTCCAAAACCGTCTCCGTCTTCGACCGGGGGACGACGAAGAACTCCTTTGCCCCCGCCCCCTTCGTTCTGCGACACAATAGAGCAGACCCTCCTTCACGATGAAGTACGGGAGAGTATGGGGTCCGGGTTGGAGCTCCTGTCCTTCAGCCACGCGCACCTGAGCCCAACAGTGCTTCAGTCGATCGTCTTCGTGCTGTTCGCGGCTAAAGTACTCCCCTCGTGTAACTCGCTGAAACGCATCATAGAAAAAGTTAGCCGAGGGGGGGGGTGGACTCACCATCTCTCCCGCTATCCGCTGACAAGGTGACAGCCGGGTTGGACAAAGCCTTCTCCTGCGACGAGGTTGGGCGGCTCCCTCCAAGGCTGACGGGTTGGCTGGTGGCGGCGGCGAGCAGACTTGCGAACCCGGGGAAGTTCCTGCCGAGGAGCACTGGCACAGGTAAGTTCCTCACCAAACCCACCTCCATCATCCAGGTCTCTCCTCTGGCCTGGAGCTGGACTTGGCGGGCCCTCACTTCTCGGGTTTCTCCGTGGACACAGGTCAGAGGCAGCACGGCGTGGGTTTCAGGACGAGGTGGGAGGAGCTGGCTCCTCAACAGGCTCACTGATCTACCCGAGTCCAACATGCCTGGTAGCGACGTCCATTGATCCTAACCGCCACTCCCGGGCCTCCTTTGGGCAGCCGATGATGGAATTCACAACCCACCAGCCATTTCTTCCTGGAAGGTGATGGTGGATCCGTGGGCATCGGTTCGTCCTGGGGGAAGGGAGCCACCGGTCTGCTCTCTGGTCGCGAGGTGCCCTCTGGCGGACGCGGGTCCTGGACCACCCTCTGGGGGTACAGTGGCGCGCGCTCTCCGAGGTCCTCGCGGTGAGCCACCTCCGCCAGCTCAATGGCCTCCAGGGCCTCCCATAGCGTGGTTGGGTTGCACATCCGTACGGCCTGCTTCTGCGCACCAGTACCACACGTTCAATGACCTGGCTGGCGGAGGGGTTTCCTTCTAGTAGCCAGAGTCGGGCGAGACGGGACAGGTCAGCGGCTTGGGCGCGAGCTGGCCGGCGAGGGCGATACTCCCATCTGTGAAACTGTTGTGCCGCGGAGATGGGTGATAAGCCCAGTCGAGCGAGGATCTCTCTCTTGAGTTCTTTATAATCATCACATATATTCGGTTCCAATGAAAAGTAAGCACGTTGCGCCTCGCCAGTCAGCAGCGGTGCCAGCGCCTGTGCCCACTCGTCTCGTGGCCACCCTTCAGTTACTGCAGTGGACTCAAATAGTTGCAGGTAATACTCGACGTCGTCATGGGGGGTCAGCTTTTGCAGAAGCCGCGCAGCCTGCGCTCTTACGTCGGGTAGCGGGATTTGCTGGGCGCTGGCACCCTGAAGATCGCTGACCCTCCTGTCTGTCTCGCTCTGCTGCTTGGCGAGGAATTCAACAATCTGCTGCTGTCTCACGCTTACTTCCGCTAGGTGCTTCACTAGATCTTGCATTGTTCTGGAGAGCGTCGCGCACCGTACTTAATCCTGAATCCACGGAAAAATAAAAATGCAGTGTTAGGAATCCGGGGTGACTGGAATCCACCAGTTGTCGCAGGAGAGGGATCACACAACAAGGTTGTAAACAGAAATATCCCCAGAGGGTGGATTTATTGATAAAATATGTGATATTGTAGTGCTCAAGTGCGGTGCAGTCTTTGGAGTGCTCGGTGCTCGTGTCTTCTTCTTCTTCTCCTCTTGTGCGTGCCTGTGAGTTTTCCCAGTGGTGTTCGTGAAGGTGGTGTCCTAGGAGGATCGGGCTTCTGAGCTGGTCCGTTCCTTGGGCTCACGGGCTGTCTGCTTGGGAAAGGCAATGTTTTCATACATTTACTTTTAAATATTGTGCATTCACCTTTGAAATATTAGTTTTGGGCAGCATAATGGCGCAGTGGGTAGCACTGTGGCCTTCCAGTAAGAAGGTTGCCAGCTCGAGGCTCACCAGTGACCTTCCTGGAAGGAGTTTGCATGTTCTCCCTGTGCTTGCCTGGGTTTCCTCCGGGTACTCAAGTTTCCCCCACATTTCCCAAAACATGCGGTTAAGTTAATTGAATAATCTAAATTCCGTTTAGGTGTAAATGTGTGAGTGACTGTTGCCCTGTGATGAACTGGCGACCTGTCCAGGGTGTACTCCCGCTGTCCAGAGTGCTGGAGACCCCCTGTGACTCCAAAAAAGGGAATAAGCGTGTTGGAAAATGAATGAATGAATATTTGTTTTGCTGTTGAGTGTTATTTACTGGGCATATAGAACAGTATATAGAACTTGGGATATAGAACAGTAAATACATCACACACAGGAAATACATCACAAACGGGAACTGAAAAGCTAATTTTCTCTTTGTCTCCCAAGTCCACGCGAACACTGAAAAGACTCTACCAAACTAACAGGTGGCACTCGATAGGACGCCATAATGAAACATGTGTATGTGTTCCTGTACATGCTGTGACCATGATAACAGAGTAAACAGCAACATAATCCTCTCTTACAATGCGTTACGCTTGTGTTTTTATGACGACAAATGTCAAACCCCACCTCTCGAACTCAAAAAACCTAGGTAATCAGGTATGTATGGACAGGGCCTTTCGATTTGCGTCACCTCCCCCTCACTCCACTGCTCTTGCCCACCTTTCTTTTTGTTTTCCTCCTGATGTAAGACCGCATGTGTTTAGCTGAATTATATCTAATCTTGAAGTTAATCTTTTTTCACAATCTTTTTAAATCCTTGCTTTAAAGTCTGCTTACAGTACTCTGGCTTCACTCACAAGCAAAATCATGCATCAGGTCAACTGATTTCTCCCAGGAATGAATGTTGGAGTCGCCCTCCGATGACTGACTTTCCGACATGAACACTGCCTTACAACATATATGTACTCGAGACCAGCACCAGAATCCTTCCAAATTAAGCAAAAATGTACACTATTGACTACAGTCCTACTATCACAGTGGCAAGAAGGAGGGAAAGGAGCACAGGATTTGATTCAACAGTGTTTTTTCCAAATGGATTTATCACATAACATAATTATATGAAACAATAATGTCCCTTAAAGGGGTCAGAACTTTGTAATCAGAACTTTCAGGAGTGCAGAGCCATGCAAACAGAGGATCCAATGATGGATTCAGGGAAGCGAGTCACAGGAGAGATAGGAGTCAAACGGATAAGCAGCAGATTAACAGAAATAGAGGAAATCCAACAGAGATGATGCAGGAGAATACAGGATATCCAAGGGTTCAAAAACTGATCATGGAGAGTCAAAGACTGTGAACTGTAGCACTGACGATAAGTGAAATAAAAGAAAGTGACTGGATATAAAGGGAAATTGCAGATGGGAAACAGACACTGATAGAGTGAACAGGAAACAAGGAGAAGATTGAGTGAGAGAGTGAAAAACACATGGAACCAAAAACACTGGTTGGACACCTACTGTGTTCTCCACATACAAGAGCAAGAATTCATTTTAATTTATTGAATTAAAATTGTCAATTTGATTACTTATCCAAAGAAAAAAATCTGTGTTAAATTACACTGTTTTTCATAATTAATAACTTTATTGTAAAATATATTAAATTCCTTTTAAATGTTCTTGATTTTGACCCAAAACTTTTGTTGTGGCTGCAATAGAGTGAGTGTTCTCTAGATGGGAACCTTTTTGTGTTGGTGTGGGCATAACAGCCTGAGCATTAGGTACAGAGACAAGCTTGGGGGTGAAATTTCATCAGCTCACCAGTCCATCGCAGTGCAACACACACACATCACTCACACATTCACACCTAAGGAGAATTTAGATTTTTTAATTAAAATAACCATATGTTTTTGATATTGTGGGGGAAACTACAGTACCCAGAGGTAACCCACGCAAGCAGGGGGAGAACCTGCAAACTCCTTCCAGGAAGGTTACTGGTGAGCCTCGAAACAGCAACCTTCTAACTGGAAGGCCACAGTGCTACTCATCGTGCGTAATGTAGATTCACTTTTGGAAGAAACTATCAAAATAAATGGGCTTTCCCTCAGTATTCAAATATTTTGGCACATATTGGTAATCTTTCCAAGGCTGGTGTGCCCTTATCAGTCACAGTGAGCTGGAATTGACACCAGCAGACCAAGCCTTGACCCCAAATAGAATTCGTAAGCAGGTATTGAAGCTGAATGAACTCAGAGCCTGTAACGGTCCATTCAATGAAACAATTAACCTTCCATTCATGAAATCGCTCCATATATTTAATAAGAGAGTACACTGAATTGATGAGAGAATCTGGTTCAGTGGGTAACAGGAGCTCAATGCAGACACGCCATAGGATGTGCAAGAGTGGGGAGAAAACAACAGCTGAAGTGAGGATGGCATTGTTTTGGAAAGTGCCAAGGGTCTGGCAAACGTCTTTTGTATGGCATACAGTTTCCTGAGCACAGTTTCCCAAACACTGCCAGTCAATCTGCATCACAAAAGCGTCAAAAATTGGAAATTTCACAAACCACGAATGATCTAAAAAGTAATATTACCTATAGTTTAACTATCACCAAAAAGCAAAGTAGTAAAGGCATGTAGTGGACCATTAGATTTCATCCTACACAATGGAGAGTGAATAGAGTAAAATCAGAGCTATGTGCCCTTGCAGAAAATAATGAAAAGAGTGGCAACAATATCCATGTCCAACAAATGTGGGTATCACAGGTTCAGATTACATGGCACGGACAGCCTTCTTTAAACACAGGGTTGATAAAGTACACAAACCAAGTTCTTGAGTTAAAGTAGAGACACACTGGTTAAAATAATACTCCAATAAAAGTAAAAGTCTTCCCTTCAGAATTTCACTTGAGTAAAAGTACCAAAGTGTTTGCCTTAAAATGTACTTAAGTATCCAAAGTTTATTTATCCTGGCTATAATAGGTTTTGAAACTCTATAGAGAAACCCTTCCAATTGATCTCCTTTAGATACTTTCCCATGGTTGGATTTACATGTGTATGGAGGTGTCAAGGGTAAATACCACTAAAGCAAATGTCCCTATAACAAATATGTGCATTCTTTTTTGATCTTCTGAACTGCCTTACTACTCCCAGAGTAATTCATTCATTCACTCATTTCCCAACCCGCTTATTCCCTTTCAGGGTCACGGGGGTCTGAAGGTGCCTATCTCCATCGCACATTGGGCAAGAGGCAGGGGTACACCCTGGACAGGTCGCCAGTCCAATACAGGGCAACATTCACTTAGACATTCACACCTAAGGGGAATTTAGATTCTTCAATTAACTTAATCACATTTTTTGGGATTGCAGGGAAACAGGAGTACCCAAAGGAAACCCACACAAGTACGGGGAGAACATGCAAACTCCTTCCACGAAGGTCACAGACGAGCCTCGAACCGGCAACCTTCTAACTGGAAGGCCACTGTGCTACCCACCATGCCACCCAAAGTAATTCACTTAATCTTAATTTTATTTTGGATCCATCTCAGTGTATCATACACCCCGCATGTGCTAAACGTTTACACTTTTGGGGGCATGAAAATCATCGAAAACCTCAATGGATCTCAGACTCAGACACAGTTCACGTGTCATCAAATGTTTAATTGTGGTTGACTGATACCTTCTCCTAAAGTGGGGCTAAGCAGCTAGTTGTGGTGACTTAAGATTATATCACTCTTAAGTTATAATTAACATGTATTGATGTAACTCTTGCATGGCCTTTGAGATAAATACTCATACTCTGTTGGGGTTATTGGAACAAATCTAAAAGCTCTGGTCTCACTGCAGAGCACCATGGTTAAACATAAAAGTACAGTGCATTTTTAAATTTGGTATACAAACTTGCAAGGGGGTCGAAATATCAGTGTGCACCCGATAAATGTCAAAAAAGCTGAATTAAAAGGATGAAAGTCCCTTAATTCATCACTTAACAACTTTTGTAGCATCAGTGGAGCATTTGGATAACATGTCAGTAACTTGCTTCAATGGGACACAGCTCGCTAACAGTGTAGCAACAAGTTTCCATTGAGGAACTTGAATACATTTGTGTCGTCAAGCTTTCACGTTTGAACCACCCTGGCACATGACCGTCTTTGTTACTGTGGAAAATCAGCTGATACTATCAGAGCAGAAGCTAATTTACAGTTCCTTCGAGATTGATTTAGTCACCGGAGAGAGCAAGAGAGAAATCAAGAAAGGTGATACAGCTTAAAGAGACACAGAGGGAGATAAATGTGCTGTCGTTCAGTTACAGGAGAAGAACTGAGTGGATCTAGTAAATGAAAAAAGAGATAGAGAACAGGGGATGAGTGTGAGATATGGAGAGCTAAGTGAGAAGATGTGGAGGATGGATCTGGATAGTAAACAGATGAATAAAAGAATAGGTCATCTTTAAATATCTGATAAGCTCTGGATGAAGCCTTGGGTTTGTAATTACAGTTGAGCTGGAGAACAGGCCTACACATGTTTTATTCACCTTCCTGAAATGATGTGTATTTATCATAGCCCTAACGTTTGAGCAACCCGAATAAAAATAGAAATTGGCTTTCATTACATATAGAATTTAAACATTATAAACATAAACGTGTTAGCCCTCTCTGTGAATTCCTTGCTCATTGATTGCCCATTCCCATTCTAAGCTCCTGCCTGTCTGATTAGCTTCCCTTCTAATTCTCTCTGCGAATGCTAACAATTATTTTCTATGCAGAAGACGGTGGTTGCTCGGAACCTGAGGCTCTCAAAGGCTTGCTTTCATGGACACTGTATGTGAGCTTTTCCAGCTATTGTAGATTGTTTTTTGGGCCAGTTGGCCAGGAGATATTCTCTGTGCCTTGTTTCAGGCCCCTTCATGCCAGTGGATGATTTTTGTCTTTTTGGTATTTTTGCATTAAACTTGTGTTGCTTGCATTTTGGTCCACCTGTGATTCTCTTAATTTCATCTAACACAGTAAATAAAAACATAAAAGTAAGTTAACCATAGCTTATTTGTCATGACGTGTACACAGTAAAATCCTAAGAGTTAAATTAACTCTACTCAGAGTGTATTTGGTCCCACTCTATATAGAGTTAAACCAACTCTGAAGGAGAGTTATTTAAATAAGTCTATTTGAACTAAACAGTCTATTTTTGTCTGTTTTTACTCTTTCTGGAGTGGACTTGGTCCCTCTCTGAATAGTTAGTATTTAGTTTGCATTTTCCATGCAGATTTGGAAAAACATGAAGAAAATAGATTATTAAATTACTTTTTCTCAGAGTCGGTTTAACTCTATATAGAGTGGGACCAAATATACTCTGAGTAGAGTTAATTTAACTCTTGGGATTTTACTGTGTATGAATGTAGCAGAGAGCTTCAGTTGAGATTGATGAGATGAATCTAGAGGACCACATTTCCCAAAATCCCCTGCAGTTGCATTTGCCTGTATTTCCCAGAACGAAGAACACCATTACTCAATTATTTTATCTCCATTTGCAACCATCATACTCCATTGTTGCTGCAGACACATATGTGGTCAGACTTTTCTGGGAACTAGATGGGCATGCCTGGGTTCCACAGATTTCTGCCAGTTCTGAGCTGATGGTACTGCCAGATAATTAGCTTTAAAAAAGTTTCCTTAATCAACCACTGCATCTATGTGTCATGTATCTGAACCAGGACAAAAATGTAACAATAATGAGCTTTAATGACGAAATAAGGAATGTCTCTTCTAATAAAGGTTCCCCTCGTTCATTAGGAGATCTGTGGAACTTCGTCTGAGGTGTTCTCTCGCACTGGACTGGGAGGTTCAAAAGAAGTATTCAAAAGATGAGTATCCATGGCGGAGCACACACCACCAGGCAAGGGCGATGGAGTGCAATGACTAGGGATACAAGGCAACGGTGGTGATTGCCTCCCAACAGAAACACTACAGGTAAGCATCCAAGATCTGAGAAGTAAACGCAGCAGAGGTAGGTAGCACGATGGTAAACTCATGAAGCAATTGAGGAAGAAAGTCAGCGAGGAAGTCCAGTTAGCAAACACACGGGGAAGGGCATTGTTGACAGACACCAGACTTCTGGGTGATGAAGTGAGTACTTGCAGGGGAACTTAATTAGAGTTGAGAGTGGAATTGCAGACTTTGACACTATGATCCTCAAGCTTGTTTGATTCTTTGTGCTTCTTCAAATAAGATTGAACAGCACTTCTTGAAGCAAGTGTCTGCTTTGAAATCCTTGTCCAGGAGAGACGTTGTTAATACAGTATAGCTACCTTGTGTCTGGTTGAGAAACTATCTATCTCAACCTCAACTCTCTCAGTTTTAAGCCTCCTACACTGTTGGAGGAAACTGGCTGTTTCTGTTTCAGTTCATAAATGGACTTTAACCTATGAGTAGAGATGCTCCTGACAACAACAAAAAACAGCAACTGTTTTTTATTTCTCCATTCTGATTGCAGAAAAAAGTACTCAACTCATTAAATAATTATTCATTGATTAATTTTCCAACCCACTTATTCCCTTTTTGGGGTCACAGGGGTTTGCAGCACACATTGGGCGAGAGGCAGGGGGTACACACTGGACAGGTCAACAGCCAATCACAGGGTAACATTCACTCAGACCTAGGGGGGAATTTAGATTTTTCTAAGGCAGACAAATTTTTCAATTAACCTAACCGCATGTTTTTGGGATTGTGGGGGAAACTGGAGTACCCGGAGGAAACCCATGCAAGCACAGAGAGAACATGCAAACTCCTTCCAGGAAGTGGTGAGCCTCGAAACGACAACCCTCTACCTGGAAGGCAACAGTGCTACTCACTGTGCCATCGTGCCACCCTCATTAAGTAATTACATTTTTACAAATTGATCAAAATTTTTGCTATGATTTTTTTTATTTAAAAGAAGGGATTTTATAAAATTAATGATTAAAATGATTTTTAAACCAATATTACAATATGATAATTTTACCAAATGCAAACTAACACAAACTACATTTTTCAATTCTAACAGTAAAAACATAACTCAAATGACAAGTTTTTTCTACGGTTGTGGAAACCACACATCTTGTGCCCAAAATGCTGTTCGGCCAATCTAGTTACAGATATGCAAAACAGTTCATATCAAAGGGTAACCTCTTTGTGATTAACATTGTCTGATTTGGGTAAGTTGTTTTACGGTGTTTCTTTATAAACCATACACCATCAACTTTATTATTTATTATCTTTAGCGTATTGTTAAGTATTGTTTTCTTGGTCAGAACACTCTTCTGTTGTTTGTTCTCACACTGACGCCAGCACAGTGGCGCAGTGTGTAGCACTGTGGCCTTCCAGTTAGAAAGTTGTCGGGTCGAGGCTCACCGGTGACCTTCTTTGAAGGAGTTTGCACGTTCTTCCTGTGCATATGTGGGTTTCCTCCAGGTACTCCGGTTTCCCCCACAGTCCCAAAAACATGTGGTTTGTTTAATTAAATAATCTAAATTCCCCTTTAGGTGTGAATGTGTGAGTTAATGTTGCCCTGCGATGGATTGGCGACCTGTCCAGGGTGTACCCCTGCCTTTTGCCCAGTGTGTGCTGGAGAAACTTTCTCTGACCTCAAAAAAGGGAATAAGCAGGTTGGACTATTAACTAATTAATTGCTGACATATTTATAATGTAACATAGCATTTTATAAAATAGTCTTCTATATGACAATTCCACTCAAAACATAAGTTCATTTTGGTTTTCCTTCAAGTGTCCCTCAGCTCTGGATTCCCAAACACCGGCGACTCTGCTGGTCCTAGATTTTGAAGAGAAGTGTTAGGTGCTGGCTTTTATACCATTATTTATGTCATATGTTTTGTGAGCTCTTATAAATTCCCCAGAAAAAGTCTAAGTTCATGAACTCTTTGCAATCTCGGGTAACCTCTTGAGTGTGGTCATACGGCAGCAGTGTTAGCTTGGAGGAGTCATGGCTACTGGTTACCTCTCTGTAACCTCTTGATTAAAAGCTGTGCTAGATATCCATCAAGGTGTTACTCCTCCACTAATGGATTGTCCCATAGACAAATATTGTTATAAAACCCGAGTGAGTCCAGCCATTGTCTTATAACTTACATTGGTTAAATTTTGTGATTAATGTATTATAAATTTCCAGATTTCTGTGTAATTTCCTAAAGGAGAATTGTAAATCCTTAAGGTTATAGGACACAGGCCTCACCGAACAATACGTCACTAATATCCCTCCTTTCTGGTTTTGAGTATCATCGCACGTTTTTCTGTTCAAGCAGAAAAAGTTTATGGACGTTATGGAAGTACTTTTGTTACCTCAGTAGAATTCAGGATCTCAACATTTTTCTTTGTTTAAAACCCCATGTATCTTCATTGTAATTTATTTTTTAACATCACAAAGCTCACGTTGTACAACCATGAAAGCAACCTTCAATCACGTGTACTGAACACGGGAAACTCATGAAAGACGAAACTCAATTAAAAAAGTATTCTTTCTTTTCCTCAATGCTGTGGATGAGTCCATTGTGCAGGTGTAAATGAGAGTCAAGGCCCCCTCTGGACCTCCTCTAAGATGCCTGTGAATCATCAACTCAAGCAGCTACCCAACCCAGGCCACCTCCATGCGCTTCAACCAATTAGCCGTCCAATAATAGCCCCACAGCAACACTTTTAAAATCCTCACCAACCAGAGAGTAAGCAGTTGCACGTGAGCTGATGGAAAGTCCACTATACCGATGACAATGCAGATGAAATAGATAAGAGCTGAAGAGCAAACCCACATGTTGCATTTAAATGTTTGAATCCAGACAACTCAAAGTTTACCGTCAACGGTCGAAGAAAAAAGAGGAAGCCACAGAGTTTCTCACCCTTGAAAGACAACTTGTGAGGGCGAGTGAGGACATGAAGATAACTACACAAAACATGCATTTCCTGTTGGTAGCTAGCACTGCAGTTGTGGCATAATATTACAAAGTGTATAATGTAATGTTAATCTTAGTGCTTTAAGTAAGAAATAAGAAGTGACTAATCTCTTTCATTGAGGTTGGAACATAAAATTTAATCAGGGAGTCTGCCTCTAACTCCGCCAGGTTTGTTTTACACAATTATTATTTAATTATAATTGATTAGAATAGAATATTGACGTGCAGTTACATGATCACTACCCCAATATAAATATGGGTCAGAATGCATGTTACTCATATAACAAGTTCTGATTTGAACACTTACATTATTACGCTAATGATAAAATGACATCTCATAAGTAAAATATATTTATTCTTCCAACCTATGAGCCTACAGCCTCTCCTTTTTCATCTCCTGCATCCTTCCCTCCTCCTGAATCTCCTTAATAACTTTCAACCTCTTCCCCTGTACCTCTCCTACTCCAGCCTCTCCTACTCCAGCCTTTTAGTCTCTCCAGTAGCTCCTCCTTTCTCTCCTCGTCCATCTATACTGTCTATCACCTGTCAGAAATAACTTGATGCATGACATTGTCATTTGTGGATTTAACAAACCTGCATTCTGAAGCACAGTAGATTAAGGATCAATCTCAGTTTCTGAATTATTATGTATACTTTTTTGTAAAGTTTATTTTGTATTCCCTTACAAACTTATTGGTGCTTTTTTGAACAACTCCTGCATTATAACGCACAGATAACATGAAAGTAACAAATATAAACAACCACAAGGCCTATCTTTTTGACATTGACCGCAAACTTTTATTAATCTCTGTTGTTTATGTACTTCAATATTAACAATCATGACAATAATTGTTGATGCTGTTGATTATGTTGTCATATTAGAGATAAGTAGATAAAGATTTGAAAATGAAATGTTATGTGATTTCATTGGGTGGTTTATAGTTTGCCGTTTAAAAATGTCTGTAATGTACCATTTTGTACGTGCGTGTGTGTGAGTGTGTGTGCATGTGGTTGTATGCGTGTGCGTGTGTTTATGTGTTGCACAGAGATTTATTGGTGTTGACTTTTAAAATCTGTGAAGCTAACAAAAAAGCTAAGCAAAACAAATATCCAGAATGCTAGCAGCAGCTCACCCCTGCTCTTTGTTGTGCTGAACGCTGATTAGAAAATGCTCGAGCGAGGTGAACATCACTCAAAAAGAGTGAAAGCGGGGACAGCCAATCACACATTAGTACAACCAATAGATGGGAAAGAAGCTTGAGTGACAGTTTGAGGCAGAGCCGTAGATATAGAAAGCAAAAGAACGGTGCAGCTCTAGTCTTTCCCCTTCAGCAGTAAAGTGGGCAGTGGAAACTGGAGGAGATAAATAATGGCTTTTCAAAAAGTGCAGGGGCATGTCTCCCCGCCTAAATTATGTCCATGCATGAGCGTACCAGTATGTTCTCAGCTCTTGGAGAAGTAGCTGTACTCTAAAGAGATGTTTTTAGAAACGATGGTACTGTTTATGTGTTTTTATTCATAGTTCATGTCTCATCAGCTTATTCAAAATTTTCATCTGCAAAATAAATAAAGAGCTAAAGAAGACTCTCTTAGTCTTCTTGTGCAAATGGATTTAGTTGTTAGAGTTCTCTAGCCGTACCTAACACCATCAGTCGTATTTGATCTTCTGGTCAAGCTGACCAGAACACTCCTCTTATTTTGTGATATTTCACAACATAAATATAAATCTTCTTCTTTTCCTTTCGGCTGTTCCCAGTTTAGGGGTCGCCACAGCGAATCATCCTTTTCCACCTAACTCTGTCCTCAGTATCTTCTACTCTTGCACCAACTACCTTCATGTCCTCTTTCAGCACATCCATATATCTTGTCTTTGGTCTTCCTCTTGACCTCTTGCCTGGCATCTCCATCTCCAACATCCTTCTACCAATATAACCACTATCCCTCCTCTGCACATGTCCAAACCATCTCAACCTGGCCTCTCTGACTTTGTCTCCAAAACAACCAACCTGAGCTGTCCCTCTGATGTGCTCATTCCTAATCTTGTCCATCCTCGTCACTCCTAAACTGAACCTCAACATCCTCATCTCTGCTACTTCCATCTCTGCCTCTTGTCTCTTCTTTACTGCCACAGTCTCCAGCCCATACATCATCGCTGGTCTCACTACTGTTCTGTACACCTTTCCTTTGATTCTTGCTGACACTCTTCTGTCACACAACACCCCTGACACTTTTTCTCCATCCACTCCAACCTGCCTGCACTCGTCTCTTCACCTCTTTTCCACACTCCCCGTCACACTGGACTGTTGACCCAAATACCTAAACTCCTGCACCTTCTTGACCTCAGCCCCCTGTAACCTCACTGTTCTATTTCCCTCTCTCTCGTCCAAACACATGTATTCTGTCTTGCTGCGACTGACTTTCATTCCTCTTCTTTCTAGAGCTGACCTCCAACTTTCCGGGTTTTCCTCCACCTGCTCTCTGCTCTCACTACAAATCACAATGTCATCTGCAAACATCATTGTCCATGGAGATTCCTGTCTGGCCTCATCTGTCAACCTGTCCATCACCATAGCAAATAAGAAGGGACTCAAAGCTGATCCTTGATGTAGCCCCACCTCCACTTTGAACTCATTTGTCTGACCTACAGCGCATCTCACTGCTGTCTTACTTCTCTCATACATATCCTGAACTATTCTGACGTACTTCTCTGCCACTCCTGACATCCTCATACAGGACCATAGCTCCTCTCTCGGCACCCTGTCATACGCTTTTTCTAAATCCACAAAGACGCAGTGCAGCTCCTTCTGACCATCTCTGTACTTCTCCATTAACAATCTCAGAGCAAAATTGCATCAGTAGTGCTCTTCCTGGGCATGAAGCCATACTGCTGCTCACAAATATCCACTTCTCTTGTTAGCCTAGCTTCCACTACTCTTTCCCAAAGTTTCATTGTGTGGCTCATCAACTTTTATGCCTCTGTAGTTGTCACAACTCTGCACATCACCCTTGGTCTGAAAGATTGGCACCAGGACACTTCTCCTCCATTCCTCAGGCATCTTCTCACTCTCTAAAATCCTGTTGAATAACCTAGACAAGAACTCCACTGCTGTCTCTCCTAGACACTTCCACACCTCCACTGGTATGTCATCTGGACCAACAGCCTTTCCACTCTTCATTCTCCCCAGAGCCTTCCTCACCTCATCCTTTCTAATCTTTTCAACTTCCTGCTCTACAATGTTCACATCTTCCTCCCTTCTTTCCCTTTCATTCTCCTCATTCATCAACTCTTCAAAATACTCCTTCCATCTTCTCAGCACACTCTCCTCACTTGTTAGCATCTTTCCATCTCTATCTTTAATCACCCTTATCTGTTGCATATCCTTCCCATCTTTGTCTCACTAATCTGTACAACTCCGTATCACCTTCCCTCGTGTCTAGCCTGGCATACAACTCATCATATGCTTTCTGTTTGGCCTTTGCCACCTTCCTCTTCACTCTGCGCTGCGATTCCTTGTAGTCCTGTCTACTTTCTTCAGTCCTTTCAATGTCCCACTTCTTTTTAGCTAGCCTCTTCCTCTGGATGATGTCCTGTACTTCCTCATTCCACCACCATGTTTCTTTATCTTCTTTCCTCCTTCCAGCTGACACACCTAGCACCTTTCTTCCTGTCTCCCTGATCACTTCTGCTGTAGTTTCCCAGTCATCTGGAAGCTCTTCCTGACCACCAAAGCCTGTCTCAGCTTCTGTCTAAATTCCTCACAATCTTCTTCCTTTTTCAACTTCCACCACTTGGTCTTCTTTTCAATCTTTCCTCTTCTCTTCTTCCTGACCACCAGAAACATCCTACACATCACCATCCGATGCTGTCTGGCTACACTCTCTCCTACCACTACTTTACAGTCTCTGACCTCTCTCAGATTGGCTCGTCTACAAAGGATGTAGTCTACCTGCGTACTCCTCCCTCCACTCTTGTAGGTAACTCTATGTTCCTCCCTCTTCTGGAAATAAGTATTAACTACAGCCATTTCCATCCTCTTGGCAAAGTCCACCACCATCTGTCCTTCTAGGTTCCTTTCCTTAACACCGAACCTGCCCATCACCTCCTCATCACCTCTGTTGCCCTCGCCAACATGCCCATTAAAATCTGCTCCCACTACTACTCTCTCCCCTCTGGGAACACTCTCAATCACCTCATCCAACTCACTCAAAATCTCTCCTTCTCTTCCAACTTACAGCCTACTTGTGGAGCATAACCACTCACTACATTCAACATCACCCCTTCAATTTCTAACTTCAAACTGATCACCCTGTCTGACACTCTTTTCACCTCTAAAACATTCCTCACAAACTCCTCCTTCAGGATCACTCCTACCCCATTTCTCTTCCTATCCACACCATAGTAAAACAGTTTGTATCCCCCTCCAATACTACGCGCTTTGCTACCCTTCCACCTGGTCTCCTGCACACACAGAATATCTACCTTCCTTCTCTCCATCATGTCCGCCAGCTCCCTACCCTTCCCTGTCATTGTACCAACGTTAAGAGTCCCTATTCTCAGATCTATACTCCTGCCTTTCCTCTTCTCTTTCTGTCGACGAATCCTTCTCCCTCCTCTCCTTCTTCGACAAACAGTAGTCCAATTTCCACCGGCACCCTGTAAGTCAACAGCACCGGAGGCGGTCGTTGTTAACCCGGGCCTCGACCGATCCGGTATGGAAATCGATTTGGTGACTCGCATATTTGGTTTTGGCATATTTTTACGCCGGATGCCCTTCCTGACGCAACCCTCTCTATTTATCCGGGCTTGGGACCGGCACAGAAGTCACTGGCTTGCAACCCCTGTGGCTAGATTACAACATAAATATAAATGATTTTGTAAATAACAATTCAACAGTATTTTTAACTTAAGGGGGGTTTAGCTCCAAAACAGGTCTTTTGACATGTTCACATACAACACATACAACTGGTTTCTCTCTTATGAATGCAGTTTTGATTTTGTTTTTACAAAATACTGTTTACTAACAACAAATTTGTTGACTAACTTTGAGTAATGAAGAATTGACTTTCTATCTTGAATCGCCTTAAAGATGAAATCTTTTCTGAACAGCTTGTGTTTCACAGCAATACAAACGTACCACTAACAGCATAACTCATCAACAGTAGTTTGATCATTGAACAGTTGACAGATTTGTGCAACAATTTTCATCATAAATCGGTTGCAGTTTGTGGCATAACACATCCTGCCATTTTAGAACATTCATTCCCCTTCTTGACCGGAGGAAACCCAGGAAGGTCACTGGCGAGCCTTAAACTGGAGGGACATATTGCTACCCACTGCACCACCATACAGCCACATTTCAGAACATGTACAAACACATAAGGAACACTGGTACACAACACAAAACAACCTAGATTACTCCTCAAGGTGCGCGTGACAGTCGCTCTTTATGCCAAACGTATACTCCTCTTGATAAAAAAAATGAAGTTATGATTTTCCCTGCCATTCTCTCATGTTCCCAGAAAGGGTACGTAACTTCAGAAAGTTACCAACCACTTTGGCTGGTGACCAAAAAAGTTAATCTCGAACCCCACCCTCCACAGCTGTTTATTCCTAGGCATTGGTTCTAATTTCACTTGATCACAAAACATTAAAAAACACATGGTTGGCAGTCGAGAACAGGAGCATCTTGTACACTTCTGGGTAAAGTGTCCCTACTTTACAGCTCGGAGCTAGATTAATGTCGACATGTCAAACGGTTAAGCGTTAATGGTTCGTCTGAGTGTTTGCCTCCATCACCTGACCTTCCACTTTTGTACTGCTCTCACCCTCAGCTCCGTCTCAACCACAGACACTCATGGCCATAGCAACCAGTCACAGGGGAGGTCAGGTAAACACTGCACTCGGCAGCTCTCAGGGGAGAATGTGAGAAATGACAAAGAAAAGGGCGGTGCAGATAAAGTGGTGTAATGGGTTGCATAATGCATGATACACTATATATTTTTTCGCAGAGTCATTATAATCCATTATCACGAACACTACTGCCAGCGTACCTTTGAAACCTGTTCAAACCGTGACAAATGTGGGTTTTCTTGAATGTGTGTAGCTCATACACTGGAAAGTAAAGTGAAAGAACAATGTTGCCAATAAATATACAAATAAATAATAATAAGAAAAAGCTTTTTTCAGTGCCAAATTATGTAAACAATCTTAAAAATTACCCCTAAAAGTAGTTTTTCCTTTTAAGCCATACAATGTGACATTTTTTTACATCAAAATGCACTTTTAATTAAACCACTAATCATGATTAATACTGTGGCTGCTAATAAAGATCCTATCAGTTTATTTTCCAAGTGTTACCAGACTCTTGAACCCTGATACACGTGGGGGTGTTATCCAGTACCTTGGCTACTTTCCTGAAATGACTAACACACTGAATTTTTCCATCAATTGATATCACAGTAAGTGTACAGTGCTTTATTAATTTCCAGTTGAGTGTCCCAGATAACAACCCTGAGCAAATGTTTGTTCTATACTGGTCATTGTGAAAAGTGCAGTATATGGATTTAATTTATTAATAAGACACCATGCTGTGTTACAGCACTATATCACCTTTCCCTGAAGACAATCACTCCGTTGAATGAAAATCTGCTTGGGAAGCTGAGTGGCCCCAGCTATGGCAAGCTCTTTAAACATCTACGTCTGTTTATTTACTTGCTGAGTTGCCGTGTACATCTGTGGTATTCAAATACAAAAAAAAAATTATTATTCATAAATATGTCCACTCATTTTAATGAGAATCATACACATTTTCCAGTGATCTTATATGTCTCCACAGACAGACACGCTCTTGAAATCTGTTGAGCTGTCATAGCTAATGTGGGGTTTTTCCTGCAGAAGCTCCGGTTTTACCCCATGTCTAAAACACGTGTCCTAAGTTAATTAATCATTCGGAACTTTTGTTACAATGTTACAGGTCTTTTAAATTGATAAACATAAAACACAGTTATAATACCACGTCTGGATGCCAGGAGTCTGCGTCAGTGAAAATTTATATTTTTTTATATTACATTTTACACAATAAAGAGGTTCTTTTAAAAGGAAGAGACAGGCTTATCGTAAACAAGCCGATCCAGGAGTTCCTTTCAGCAGTAAAGCACAAGAGAATCCAGATGGGATCTGTGTACTCAGAGGTAGACGATGTTTCAACAGGAGTGGATGGAGGTTTGAAGCTTTTGCCAGTATAGATGGCAGAGCAGGAGTTGAACCCAGTGAACTGTAGATCTAAAAGTCTTGGATGTACATGGAAGAGGGTTCTGACTGGATGGTTCTTTCTTTGATTAGAGAATCATCGGGAGTGTTGAGTGATTGTTGTTTAAATATCAAAAAACTAATCTCATAACTATACCCAAGCCATTGTGTCCCACAAACCATGTTCCAACTAGCTTACATTCATGCACCTCCTTCTTTACCCCACTTTTCAGGGTCATGGGGTTCTGCTGGTGCCTATTTCCAGCTTACACAAGGAACACCCTGGACAGGTCCCAGTCCATCTCAGGGCAATGCACACATTTGCTCCTGATGGGAATTTGGAGAATAACCTGATGCATGTTTTGACCTGAGCACCAGGAAGAAAACCCGTGCAAACTCATCTCAGCAAGAAACTGGCTGGCCTTGAACCTGCATCTTTCTTAGTAAGTGCTACTTACTGCAAGTACCTAAAAATAAAATGCATTATTATTATTATTATTATTATTATTATTATTATTATTATTATTATTATTATTATTATTATTATTATTATTTATATTAACATACCGCAGCATCATGCTTTTAAATTAGGTCCACTACATATTATTATTAAAGCAGCTTGCCACACTACAAAAGTATTGACACACTGCACTGAAACCAATACATACAGCAGCCAAGCACACTTTGAGATGCATCTTATTTACACAAGCTTCGTTGATAAATGAAAGTGCTTTTTCCATGAAGAACACAGCGCACACAGTCTCTCAGTTCATGCAATCCGTAAATGTAATGCAAACCTCATTGGCTCTGACTGTGTATAGAGAATCCCACTAGATAAGAGATGCTGTAAAGGTTGGTTTCCACATCTAATCAGTAACAGGTAACAAGAGAGGCCAAAGGACACAGAGCTTCTCGGCTGTAGCATGTGTTTCTGTGCACCTTAGTGTGACTCAGTTGAAATACACTATCAAGTCCCCTAGTTGTGCTTCCATGTGGAACAACTTCCTGGGTCCCTGGTTAAAGCAGTCTTTGTACATACAACCATATAATTTATACAATCATTAACAAAACATCAAAAAATCCTTCTTTTAAGTAAATGCTGCATTTTTTATGATCATTGCAGAACTGTTTGACTTAATGAACGCTTTGTGCTATAAATGTCAGCTTTGCAGCTTATTGAGGAATGTTGTATGATTACTTTTTGTACAGCTGCCATTTTTCAGAGTTAATGAGAGAGGGAAGCTGAATCCAAACATTTTCTAAAAAGTTTTATTTATGCGCTACAAGTCCAGTGGTAATTTTTCTGTCATTTGAGTCATTGGGCACTTCCTGTTTTGACAAGAAATGTTCCCTTAGTGAGAGCATGTTCCCTTAGTGAGAGCAACACTATGTGTTTGAATAGTGTTTTCCAGTAGGACAATGTCCCAAGACACAGTCTCTGGACCCTAACCCCATAATAAATATGTGGATGCAGCTGAAAGTTTAGTCATGTTTTGTGAAGAGCTAAGTTATTTAAATCTATCATTCAGTGCAAGTCAGTTTAGAACCTTTTTCCAATTGCAATTTTCTAGATTGTTCTGTTGTTATTTTTCCTCTAACTATTGAACCTAGCCATCATTAAATGTATAATTTAATTAAAAAAACGGCATGGCTAAAAATGGATTAAAAAAAAATACAAAATGTCAATAGCGTTTCACGAGTACGGCGGCACAGTGGTTAGCACTTTTCGCGGGTGACCTTCCTGGAGGTAGTTTGCATGTTCCCCCTATGGCTCCGGGTACTCTGGTTTCCCCCACAATCCCAAAAACATGAGGTTAGGTTCATTGAATAATCTAAATTCCCCTTAGGTGCGAGTGTGTGTGCCCTGCGATAGACTGCCGATCGGTCCAGGGTGTACCCCCGATCTGTCCTGGGTGTACCCCCGCTTCTCACCCGATCTGCACCAACAGACCCCTGTGACCTAAAGGGAATAAGCAGACAGGAAAATTAATGAATGAATTTCACGAGTATTCAGAGCCTAACTATCTGCATGCACTACTCCCGAAATTGGTTTAACAACATAACTATGAACAAATCAAGTGCATTTAACCTAAGTATTTCATAGCTTGTTCGTTAATATGAATGAAAAATGTTTTTCTAGCTAATAAAAAAAAACAAACTTACTGAGCACAACCAGGGCTATATTATTTTCCTTCTCCCTTCCTCTCTTAGAATTCCACCTTGTTTTCTCTTAAGAAACTTCACTGTTCTTTTCTGTTATTGTACTGTACTTTCCATTTCAGAGTTAATCACCTTGCTTTGTCAGCCATCGTCTTTACACTCTCTGCTAAGAAGAAAACAAAAGCATCTCATTAATGCTGATCCACACCCCAGCTTGAGCTGCTAACACACTCGTCACCATGACAATGAGAGCACTAACGCATCACTAGTGTCCACCTAGTGAAAGTTAATGACACATTAAACTAAGCTGTCCAGAAGTCAAGAGAGGCATGTGAAGGGTCTCAGAGTAAACCAGCAGAGAAGGAGCTTAGACAGCAAAGATTATTCCTCAAACTGATACAAGTGGTTTATTGCATATAATATAAAGCATTCAGTGACTCTTGTGTGTTTGGTAACATAAGATGCAATTTTTCCGTGATACATCCAGATTGTTGCGAGATGTAAAGATCAAACCTGAAACTAACTTTATGGTGCAGTCTTTAAAGTCTACCTACCGATGTTTTGTTTCTCTTCTTGTTTAAATTCATTTTAAACCCTACATTGTTTGTGAAGTCCTCTATTAGAGCTATAATAAACTTTTTACAATAATTTACTTTTCAAGCTTTGATTCTCAAAGTGCAAACTCGTTCCAATTTAACAGTTGGGGTGCAGATAGAGCATTCATTCTTAACTACACTGACATGTTTAAACAATAACCAACATATTTAATATATATTATTCATCCTAATGTTCACACTTTAAGTGGTAATATTGAGCATTAGGAGCTAACTCCCCAATATACAAGGCTCTAAATTTCACACTGGAACCTTTCACAGTGGATATGATTTTTAGGATTTGATCATCCCAAACCGAGACAGAGAGGATTTCAAAACTGAAAGAAAATAGAAAGTAGTGCAGCACTTCTACAAACAAGTTATCAATTCTTTTCTTCAGAAGGAGCAGCGTATGGACTTCATTCGAGGAAAGTTGATAACAAAAACATGTGCATCTGCTCTGTAGGGTTCATGTTTTTACATTTGACTGATGATGTCAGTGCCTGACCAGCCATGAACCTGTTACTGAAAGTCATGCAAGCTTGAGAAAAACATGCAAACTTAACTGAGGAAGCTTCCCAGTTGGGGTCAAACCAGCAAACCATTAATTGAGATACTAAAGGGAATTGTAGCAGGTAAGGCTTATATATATATATATGTATGTATGTATGTATGTATGTATGTATGTATGTATGTATGTATGTATGTATGTATGTAGGTGGGTGGGTGGGTGGGTGGGTGGGTGGGTGGGTGGGTGGGTGGGTGGGTGGGTGGGTGGGTGGGT